>WEIU01006519.1:8253-23464 GCA_013389925.1 Aegithalos caudatus | reverse complement strand
CCTTTGTATTCATGAGTTACACAAAATATTATAGATATACATATAAAAATACATATAAGATATTGATATAGATATAAATATTTATGCATATGTATGTCCTTGTTCTGATAAAGGCAAAAATTTGTATGGTACTGAAAAGAGAGATTTTACAAGGAAATTATGTTTCATAGAAACAAGAAAAATCTCACAGAAAATATGGGACATTATAGATTTTTCTAATCATATTAGAATTTTGTCATCATGTAATGAAGAGTGGATCTCTTTAGTCACCAAGGAAACAGGTGTATTCTGTACACAAGTCATAACAATTTATGTGAACTTCAGCTAAACTCTGCGGGATCATTCACTCAAAAGGAATGATTGCATCAATCAAATCACAAGCTACTGGACTCTGTAGAACTACGGGGTTGAATACCAGGACCAAGGTTAAGATAAGTCAGGTTGAGTGATCATATAAGGTCTTTTTATGACTGATTTTCAATAAACTAACTTTTTTCTAAAAAACATTCCTATTCCAAAAAAGCCAAGTAAACAGTGCTGTGAGAATATGAAGCTGTTATAAGCTTCATGTTCTCAATAATAAGAATTAAGAATGAAGATCTGTTAATAAAGTAACTCATCATTTAGTGCTTTTTAAGAAATTGGTGTTCAATCAGGAATAGCTAGACAAAAAAATTTCCATAACCTTGACTCATGTTACTATGCAAATGAAATTAAATAGCCTTAGTGGTTAAAGTGAGACAGAACAGAACAGAAAAAGGCTTTTCTCTTCAGTGGTAGCAAAATAAAATAGCATATTGATAATATGGAAATGAGAAAAAGAATATCAACTATGAAGCTTTGCTCCAGAGGATTGAATCCAGGAAATTAGAAAAACAGTCAAAATGCTTTTGGGTCCTATTTTATTACTTTGCTTCATACATATCAATTATAAATTTTAGCCCTTTGTCAGGGCTGACTCACTTGAAAAACAGTTACTTTCTCACATCTGACTTCTTAACACCTGAAAAACTGCCATTCATGGGGTTATAAATACTGAGAAAAAGGATGTGAATGAATTACTTTTTAACTACAAGGAGAGAGCATTAAATTAAAAAAAAAAAGAGGATTATGATAGAAATTTTAATCTTTGCAAGTAATTACTCCAATATGTATATTTACTGTTGTAGTAGTAAAAAGTGAACTTTTAAGCAACAGAAGAATATGTGTTTGCCAGAGGGAAATATTTCTCAAATTTCATTGTGTTGTCATAAGAATCCAAGAAGAATTAAGTGGTTTTCCTTCATTTTTTACAAAACCCTCTTTTTTCCATTTCTATTTGATTTTTATGTTTGTTTTTTTTTCTTAGAAGTCTAAAAGATGTATGCAAAATTAACTCCAAAGAATAGTTATTTTTATTTTTTATGAGTCTGTATTTTGTCATAACAAATATTTAGGTGGGTACTGTCACATTTAGAGTATTCTGTAATAGTTTTCCTTTGTTACTCTATAATGTACATGTTGGCAGTTTTCACATGTGAATTGCTTTATATTTTGTGAAGCAAAGACTAACTTCTAGCTTGTTTCTCATCCAGATAGGTGCAGGCTGAGAAAATGGTTGAAAAGGAAACTGTTACTTTCAGAGAAGTTCTGTGCAAGATTAATCAGTACTAATACTCATTTTTTTGGAAAACTGGTCACTGGAGCTGTCAGAAAATTTTAATTTCAAATACTCTGTCTTTAAACAGATTTTTCAAGGGTAGAGATCACTCAGACAACCTCACATAGATTAAGTAATTCAAAATGTTGAATTAACCTAAATGTTGCATTGAAATATTTAACCACTACTCCATGGAATCCTGTGTCTCTTACAGATTTTAGTTCTTTAAGTTACACCAGTTATTTGAACAAAGGTTCTAGTTACCTCAAGAATGATCAATATCTGGCAACAGATCAATGGATGCTGTTTCTTGGAGGCTGCTCTTTCTATCAATAAAAATCTATAGATTTCATGTTTTCATTTTTCCACATAAATTTCTCAAAATCAATATATAGTAAAACAAGAAAAATATAACTATGAGTAAAAAGATTAACACATTGTTATGGTGTGGGAATGCTTTTATATTAAGGATGACTCATTTGAAACTGCTGCTTTGAATAAAAGTTTAGCTGGAGGGAGATGTAAGAAATTATACCATTGTGATTGTTATGGTAAATGTAGGTAAATTGATTATTTATTGTTTTTGTAAGCTGAGCATTATTACTGGGTACCAGACTGAAATCAAAAGGAAGCCTTTCTTTTTGCACAAGAAAGACTATTTTCACATGAAGTTTTTGAACACATCAAGTATAAGAGAGTTTCAGCTGTGGCTATTGCATACGATGACTTGAATTCAAATTCTAGGTCAGGAAATTTCTAGAAATCTTCCTGCTGGTTGCTGGGAAGATAAAACGAGCTAAATATTTCCATTATCTGTTCTTATCTTCTAATCTTACATTAGATGACTCTCTCAGAAAAATGTCTTGCTACACCTATGATTTGACCTGATTTCTTGGTGGATGACCTGTCCACCAGAAAGTACATTAAGAGGTAAATTACAAAATCCTTATAGGATATGAGGTGATGGTAGTTGTGGAGATGCCACTACTTGGATGGGTTGGGCATATAAATGAGTGGCCTTCTCTTGCCACATGTAGCCCACCTGATAGTGTGTGGCAACTGTGAACATGCAAGACACAACTCCCCATATGATTTATTTCAAACCTATCTGACAAATTCACCTGAGTGTAAACCTCTGAGAGGATCTGCTCTTTTGCAATAACATTGTGCCATGCGCTACTGTTTCCCTTCAGGGTTCATCTACGTTATGATTTCTTGCATGTATTTTTTACTTGTTTCAGATCATCTCTTAAAGTGATAAATAGGTCTCACTTCAAAACTGAGCCTGGACTTGTCTTCTTGAACATTGTTTTGCCACTTATTTTCTGTACCACAGATGAAGCTATAAACGATCTGGCTCATTTCCATCGCCCGACAGACTGAAACCAGAGTGGCAATGCCACTAGCCACTAACCATATGTAAGACTGAAAGCAATAATAATCCATAGCAAAACAAATGAAAATCGGTAGCAGATATTGTCTGCATCAATTTCTAACTCTTCCCATTGAAAATTAAATTTTAAAGAAGTTCTCATAGTAAAGTCTAAGAAAAATATGGAGTCAGGGGGAAATAACAGAGATATAGATTTTCTTCACTGCAATTTCTATATTTTAGGGTTTTACTTTTCAAGTCAGCTATTTCTGTGAACCTAGTTAGACAGAGCTGCCAAGAACTGATCTTCCATTAAAGACAGATATGTGGAAACCTTGCCAAAGACTCCAAGTGATTAATGCACATGGGGATATTTCATAAGCAAATGTAAATTATGATCTATTTTGATAGTATGTCACAGATGATTTCTTCAAAGTTGTCTCTTATATCTTAGTTTTCTATGTTAGTAGAAGAAAACTGTTGGTTAAAGGAAACAAACTCAGAATTATGGAAATTCAGGTGTTCTTAACAATGCCATATTAACAAATATGATTAGTCTAATTTTTCATTTAGTCATTTGATAAACATCCTTACTGCTCTTATGCACTGATATATGGATTTAGAGATTATAAAGGTTAATTACTTGTAGTGAAAATGTTATAAAATTGTATAGCAAGTTTTATAATTTAAAATTTTCCATTCCTTTTTGCTATTTTTATAAGAGAACCTTGACTTTAAATATTTGGACTCAGATTGAGTAAGAGGTTAGATGTTAATGTTATACACATGAGAGTAAAAAAAAAAAATCCCTCCCCAACAATTTCAGTTTTCACCCAAAATTGTAGGTTTTTTTGCACAAGATTCATAAAGGGTCTATGAGTCAGTCAAGATAGGCCAAATGAGTCATCCCATCTATGCTTCCTACATGAACAACCTGGAGAAAACAACTCTTGGTGGGATTGGTCTGGCACTGAGAGGTCCCCAGACCGCGATGAGCAGCCAATTTAGAAACGCCTCCCTCTTTCCTTTAATGATGTAGGATTTGTAGACAACAGCTTTCAACTAAATGCCCATTTTTATCTGTCTACATTCAGGAGAAAAAAATGCAGAAAAAATAAGTACACTTTAAATTTATAAATTACATATTTTTAGCAAAATTAGTCTTCCTTAATATTAGGGTACTCATGGAATAAAATCTTTCCCAAACTCTATATATATTTACCTCTTAAATTCTTGGCTGAGGGGGGAGGATGGTTGTGGTTTGGTTTTGCTTACCTTCCAAGTAATCAATCAACAGATTCATTCATTTTATTAATTTGCAATATAAAATTAATTATACTTACCCATTATAAAATTATATTTATCCAATTATACCCAGCAATTATACCACATAGAAAACATTAGGTACTAACAGACTTGAAAGAAAACTGTTATGCGAATATATAGAAGAATTGAAGTATAGGGCACCTTCAGACAAAAAAACTCTACTTGTGTCACTTAAAACTTTAAGGTAGGTGAGCCAAAAGGCAAGAAGCCAAGACTGAAGAAGTCAGAAAAAGACAGAAAAGAGGTCATGGAAAAGAAAAGTTACAGCAAAGACAGCTTGAAGATTAATTTACATCACACCTCTAACTTCAAAAGATTCAGCTGGAAGACTTCATTGGCCAACCCTATTAAAATGCAGGTAGGCTCTCTCAGCAAGGGGCAAACTACCCTGAATTTACCAGACCTAGAAAACATCTTCAGAAACATAAATTCCTACTATTGTACTGCTCTGAGATTGTGTAGGTACTAAAATGTGCCTGCTTGTTTTTCCTTACAACAGGACAAAAAAAAGAGAGAAACCTAATAGCCATTTCTTTGGTGCATAAGAAAAGGACACTAGGCCAGATGAGAGTGTATCATTGAAAGAGTAAATTAAATTGTTTCCTTTTGGGTAGCAATGCTGGGATGTTTTCT
The DNA here is from genome assembly GCA_013389925.1 of Aegithalos caudatus. Taxonomy (NCBI): domain Eukaryota; kingdom Metazoa; phylum Chordata; class Aves; order Passeriformes; family Aegithalidae; genus Aegithalos; species Aegithalos caudatus. The sequence goes on along the minus strand of WEIU01006519.1, from coordinate 18,494 downwards.
GGGATGTGTTTTTCTTCAAGGAAAGTGATGAGCAGCATATCAATTGATCAATTGATCAGTCTAAAGAAAAATCAAAAAAAGAGGTGAGAATTGACTGAGTGGAAAAAAAAGCAACCAACAGAGATCTTGCCCTGAAATCAGCATGGCTCAAATCAGTTTCCCCATGCTGCAGTAATTACAGACCTGGCTTCTCAGCACACAGCTGCCTCTACTAAAGATGAATTTAGAGGTGCTTTCACTTAAGTGAAATGAAGAGAGGTAGATGCATGTCCCACAGCAAAGATACCCTGCAGCTCCCCTCAGAGCCTCTCTGTGTCACCAGCATGTGGCCAGATGCTTTGGTGGCAGCTGTTTTAAGGTATGCAGCGAGGGAAATTTTCCTAATGCTGCTCCAGAAAAACTCCTGAAGCAAAGAGAAAATTGTTGCTTTCTTGTTTATAGTAATGTGAAATATATAAAAGCTTATATTTGCTTTAAGGTTGCTGATGTTGATTTAAATCACTTCTTACCACTCATGGATGGACTGCAAGCACCTTAGGAAAAGAGAGAGGTTGTTTTCCCTGTATATAAATCTTAGGAAACAATTTTATTGAATATTCATGTCCCTTTTCTTATACACTACACAGATGCTATAGAAAGTGCTAAGGTTTATGGGTTGCTTTGCAGTACCACTTTTTTTTTTCTGCAAAATGAATTGTGATTATAGTGTTTTTATGCCGATTTCAATTAGTTTTTTGAAGAGCCTTTGTTCTGTTGATATTAAAAAGGAAAAATAAGCTGTCTAATCTCATCCTGTGCAAGGAAATGACTTTTATTTACTAAATTACATGCATGCACAATGTGTTTAATGCAGAAAAAGAGATGTCTTAATAGCATAATACATATTCTATTTGTATTAGACTCAACCAGCTGCTTGAGAGACTAACAGAATAGAGAGGAAAATACTCTTTCATGTCTTTGTGATGGATTCCACAAATTGATATCTTCATGTGAAAAGAAGTTTACATGATGCTGCAGGTTGGTTTTGGAAGAAATTGCTGTATAAACTAAGAAAGTGCCAGGCTGTATCCTCTTTACTACTTTCATTCAGGTGTTCGGATACACTGATAAGATTTCCTTTGAGTCTTCTCCTCTCCAGGCTGAAGAGCCCCATCTGTCTCAACCTTTCCCTACAAGAGAGATTCTCCAGTCTCTTAATCACATTCACAGCCCTTCATTGGATCTTTCCTGTAGCTTCATATCTTGCTTGTGCTGAGCAGCCCAAACTGAACATATCACTCCAGCTGCAGCCTTTCCAGTGCTGAGTAGAAGGGAAGAAGCACCTTCCTCAACCAGGTGACAGCCCAGGCCTTCTTTGTCATTCAACACAAAGCTAATCAAGAACTTTAGAGCTGTCTGATCAGTCCTTCATAAATGCTTGGATTATGCTGCCTCTTCATTCTTGTATTTATGTTTCAGGGACAAGGAGGTTATAGCAATACAAACTACTTAAAGCATGAATTTAAATTTCTTTAAGATGCCTTGGCTGAGAATGGACATCCCTCAAGTAATGTTCCTGTCTTCTCTGTGCTTCTTTCCCATATGTCATCCCAGGAGAGAAGCAATAAATAGGCAAAAAAGGACTTTTATAAAGACTAGAGGTATTATTTGCTTCTGGATGCATGTAGATAAATTAAACACAAAGGAGGTGAATCCAGAAGTCCTGCCACTGTCCTGCAGATCTAGAGATTGGAATGAAATCTCAGTAGTTCAGTCACTGTCATGAGCTTTGTAGTAGTTAAAAGCTGTAGTAAGCATACATGGTGATAGACTGCAGCTTGTATATGAATGAAATGTTAATTGGTAGTCTAAATTCATAAAAAGATTTAGTAACTACATGCTTTTACATATCTGCAGTTCTTTCTCAATTATAAAAGTCTCATCTCTCTGCTTACTCCGTTATTGCAATAAAATTATAACTTGTGCTGGCAACTTATATACAGGTTTTAGAAAGGCAATCTGTTGAAGAATATTTTTAAAATATTAGAGGTCTACAGGTGCAACAGAGCAATGAGAATCAAGGCTTTTTGCTTTTCCTGAATTCATGCTGTTAGGCGTTGTTACAAAGGAATTGTCATCAAATGATGTATCGTGCGTTTATTATACTGTTCACTATAATTATGATCACAATTAAACCTCAAAAATTGTTACTGTCAGTTTAAGATGTATGAAGCTGAAAAGACAGTTTGCAGTACAATGTATTTTGTTATTATTAAAGACTGGTTAATCATAGCCAGCTGCAGTTGATTAGTCTGGAATCTCACACATTTAGGAACGTGTCACCAAGTTGATTCACTCAATTTTCAGGTTTTTTTGCAGCTACATTTTAACTGTCTCTGTGGAAAGAGCAATCTTAAATGTCTTTCATCTTTCACTGTCCTTGTCCTAACCACCATGACAAGATTAGGTCTTCTCTTAAACATTTTTTAATGCAATTGGAAATTTTTTGTAATCAGATTGGACCACTGTTTTTGTTTTTGTTTTTGTTTTTTTGCTAAAAAGACACTTTTATAGATGTGAAAGTAAGGGAAAAGCATCAACTTTACACCCTCAAATTAGACCTCAGACTCAGAAAATTTCCATTTGAAATTCTCTCTTGTATTACTAGCAGATAAAGTTCTTAATTTATAGAATTAAAGCACCTTCCTCTAGATTTTCAAATTCATTGCCTTTGAGTTTGATATACAAAACTTTAGTGCTTTAGTTGATACAACAGTGTAAGGATTTGCTATATATGGAAATATACAGATTATAGTCTAACCACAAATCCCTATGAAATAATAGATTAAACTTGACTCTTATTTTGTTGGTCCAACTGGAATTCTGAATTAAGTACTTGAATTACTGGAGGGTTGTACTTAGAAGAATTAGAACAGAACAGATTTAGGCATTTAATATAATCATCTTATGTTTCAGTATTATTTGGCTTAATAAATAATAATAATAAAATAATTAGAAATAGATAAATTTTTGTATCGCAAGTCTTCCCAATCTCAGGGAGCAGGAGTATTTCAATCATTGTGTTTGACATCCCTAGATTTGTGACTGGCTTGTCATGAAGGTCTCATGCCCTTGATACATACCAAGAACTGCTTTCTCTATTGAACTTAACTCTGCAATTTCTGAGTTTGTATAATTTGACATTTACTATAACAAGAGTTCTTTTGTGTTTTCAAACTCATTCCTTAACTTGTAACTCAACTAGAGCTCTTTGTGTCTGGGAGAATAAGATGCGTATGGCCTGGAATTATGAGAAATTATGATAAATATTCTCTCAAAAATAAATATTTTTAAAAGTACATCATAAAATTTTAGTTGAGTGAAAAGGCAGTACATATTTCAAATTGATTTCCATTGTTACTTGGAAGCCTAATTAAACAGGCTATTCCTATAAATGCTATGCCCCTGCTATTGTCATATGCAGTTCTAAATGTAACATAAATTAATTTTTAATTTTTCATATTTACCTTATAAACAAAATCACCTGAAAAAAATAGCATCCATTTGTCAGCTAGAGAACTTCATTTGAATTTCCTATGTTACACTAAATGCAACTATATACTATGCATATGTGAGAATAGGTAAGAAAGTGAGAATCAAAAGTGAATGAGAATAGGAGGTAGAGAATGGAATTAGAGACAAAGTAATGTCAGAAAAAGAGACAATTGGACAGACCCTGTATATCCATGTGTAATTAAGCTAAAAAACCTGAATCTGATAAGCTGCATGGAAATATAGTTCCTCAAAGCAGTCTGTTGTCATGACATTTAGACTTAAGGTAAGACTCAGGTGTTTACTTCTGTCCCACAATACCATCCATAAAGCCTGAAAAATTGATTTGTAAAATTCTAACTGCATTGTAAAAATGGAATTTCTTGGATGATTTTGCTCATTAAATCACAGAATCAAATATTCAGTGATTCATCCAGCATTCATCAGTATTCAGAAGCTTGAATTTTGATGTCACTCTGAATCTGTGTTTCACCTGAAGTGAGAATTAGATCAGGAGTTTTCCCTTCTCCCAAAGTTCATTGCCAAAGTTTCCAAGGTAGACTTGTGTGGCCCTGATGTTTACATTTTTATAATGGAGTTTCTCATGCACTTTCATGTAAATAAAGTCCTTGTTTACATTCCTCTCTAGAGGAAGGACAATTGATGAACTTCTGCTTTTACCAGTGTGGATGGAGAGGTGACAATCCCATCCTCCAATCCATGCTAATTTTCTAAAAACTATATAAATCCTAGCAGAAAAATGAACTTCTGCTTTTTTCCTGCCTTGGAGCTACTGTGTGTGTGCGTGTCATTCATTGTGTGTCCTATAGTGACATCAAGACACATATGAGACCTTGCACTGATGTAATTTTAAAAGTGGCTTGTCTTTTTGCATCTGACTCTTTGTTCTGTTCATTTTCAATTCACTTCAAATTTGTAATTGCACCTGCTTAAAACTGTGGCAAAAGCCACAAGATTTCTCTCCTGGTTTGCTTTTTCACTGCATACATCAATAATTATGCCAGTTTTTGTAACATGATAGACACTAATAAAGACTGTTTTCAGTGTGTTTAGTCTGGTGGTTAGATTTTCCACTGTGTTAAACTCACCTGATAGTTTTGAAGTTCAGGGCATTATTACTTGTTAATATTTATAGTATTATTAGTAGTATTTTAGATGAAACTTAAATTTATGTTCTAGAGAAGAAAGCATCCTCAGTTCTGGAGTCTGAAGTGTTTTGCAGTTAGTATAATAGCAATGGAGGACTCCATGTCACACTTCCTTAAAAAGAGCTATATTTCTATGTCAGTAAGAAAGATAATTTCAAAGTATGTCATTTTTAGATCCTATATTTATTAGTTTTCATGAAAACATGCTGTATTATCATATATAAAACACAATAGCAAAAGTATCCTCACCACAAAAACATCAAGGCCAGGAATATGAAAATTTATTCAAAATTGTAATAGAAGACATAATCCAAAGTTTTATATTACGAACATTCCATGTCCTGCATAATGACTATAGCATGGTCACTTCTCTTTATCCTGCCACATGCAACAAATCCAGTAACGTATCTGACAGAAATAGAAGTCATACTCTTGATGGCTCTGTATATGCTCCTAATCCAAGTGTAATTTTGTAGTCAAATGTCATTCTTAAACCTTGCAATAAATATCTTTGTGTGTAATTCCTGTATTTCATGGTTGTTTGAATACTGTTTTCCTGAAAAACATTTAAGGTTAAGAGGTTAAAAAGCATGCATGGGGATAATGAGTAACAGGAATGAAAAGATAATACCATATTTTTCATTCTTTGGTGGACTTCAAATTGATACTTATTTTCATACTCAGATATTAGTGCATAAAACTTTTCAAATGCCATTAGGTACACCTGCCACCTTTTAAACTTTGTGTGATGATTATAGTTCTCAGACTTACTTCTGGAGTTAACAGGTTTCAATTTCATATCAGTATGATTACTCTGTTCACAAACAAGTAGAAATTACTGCAACTTCATCACTGCAGATGATTCTTCAGGCACGTATCAGCAGTGTCCTTTACAGCAACTCTCAGAATCCAACTATAAGAATCCTTATTATCCTGCTTTTATTTGTACCTCTTTTAATTTCTTGTGCAATGAACACAATTATTTTTCAGTAAAAAGTATGGCCCTGGGAATTTTCAGTTTTATTGCTGTTGAAGAATACACAGTTATAATGGAAATGACTAGAAAAAAACATTGAAAACCTTTCCAAATATTTTTGTCACATTTTTCTAATCCAAAATATCACATTTATCGCTTTAGAGAAAATAAAATGTAACTAAATGATCTTTTTTATTATTCATAAGATATCTGCAAGAAAAACTGGAAATAATTTCCCCTTACTGATGTCTTTCTCTGAACATAACCAAATCTATATCATTACTGAAGACTTTTTTCATAATGATTACTGTAGAATTTGTAGAAATACTAATTTTCATCTGCAGTTCTGGTTTATAGGCGTCTACAAAAATATTTTTTAAATAGACAGATTTTTAAAGCCATATATTTACTTTATTTATCCTAGGTGTTCAAAAGAGGAATCCAATTTATGAATCCCTTTAGCCAATCCATCTAGAACTGGAGACCGAGGAATAAAGTCTATTGACAATTTGTCAGTGATTTATGGCTTGGGTCTTCTGTACTGTATAGTAGACAAGTGAAAGTGTTTGAGCTCTTTGAACCAGCTCTGACCAAGTTTTCAGGGAGCCAGCATTTTAGGAGCTGCTCTAATCCTGAAAATTAGCAGGATTGATGCATCCCTCAGAGTCCATCAGTATTGGCTGAAATGCAATGAGAATACCTTTAAAATTAAAACCTGACAGCTATAATGTTAATCCACTTTTCAAAAAAAATGGGAGTGACAAAATTAATTAACCTATTGGTAATTTCTCTCTTCCTTTTTTTCTGTGTGTTGGTAGCCCTGAAGAATCTATAAAAGGTAATATTATTGGTGAGTGGCCATTTCTTTGCAGATGGAAGCCCTTGGGTAAGTCCTTTGTCCATGCTGGCTCTCAAGCTGAAGATGCAGGAGCAGGAAGGAGTTGTTTGATGGCAGATGTCCCCAGCATGACCCCACACCACCTCCTTCTGCATAGAACAACATTCCCTGACAGACAAGAGCGAGTGACACTCTTACTGGGGGTGAGGTTTTCAGTTCACTCCTGCTGATCACATTATTGCACACTTTTGTCTTGTTACTGCTCTTTGAGCAGGGATAAACTGCACCTGCAGATTTCTATCACTCTTGTTGGTCCTGTAAACTGGTATCCACAAATGCCCATGAATGACAGCATTGCAGTTGTGTAGGATTCGTAGGTGGCAAGATAGTGCCAAAGACTGATAAAGAAAATTACTTAATATAAACTTTCTGACACTTGCAAACATATTTTGATTTAACTCCTTTATATAAAATTGCAAATGTATTGTAGCTTTTTATAACCCTCTAGTCTCCTGTTTGCAAACCCAAACTATTTTTAACTCTCAAACTCTTCCCCATGCAATTAATATTTCTCATGGATGAGTGGTGTAAAAATAACTAATTTGGGGAAAAAAATCACTGAAGATTCCCTCTATTACTGCAGTGTGTGGTTTTGCTATTACAGAATTACTTACATTACTGATGACATTGCACAGAATTATTCACACTTGCATGGTTTAGAGAGAAAATAAAAAGTGTGTACCCAGAACACACTCTCTACTAATGGGTCTCTAGTTCACACTTTCTCTCACATGGATGATCATACTTGTAATTATGGGATTTATAGATGTGGATAGAAGTTGTTCTTTCTCAGAGGAAGAGCACTGCTGCCTTTAGAAGCAATTAGATTTAGCACAGAGTTGACAGAACAAGTGAAGCCATCTGTCAGCATTTACCACCATCAAACCAAGGCAGAGCCCGACTGGTAATTTCTGGTGGGCATCAGCAGAGCTCCACAGGCAGAACCACAGCAGATTTCTGCTTTAGCTGGCATCTGAATTCACCCTCCACTCTGTCTCTGGGCATAACCTGAAGGTGGATGTTGCTCCTTCCCCTTGGAATCTTCCTCACCATGGGCATCCCAGCACACCTTCCTAGAGCTTCACCAGGCTGGGACACAGTTCTGTCTGCCCCCTTTACAGAAGTACTGTAAGTGAGGTGAGGGCAACTATCCACTAACTTTTTTATAAACCAATCTCTGACCAAGAATAGAACATTCACCTATCTTGAAATTGTGCATTTTTACTGGGTAACGTGGGAGGCTCAACGTGGGAAGCAGCCAAGAAACCCAACCAGTACAGTCTGTGTATCTGCCTGATTGGGAGGGAAGTTTTACACTCCTTTTGTAAGATAAACTATTTTCCATCTTCATCATATACTATAATTTTTATTTTTCCTTGATTGTGGAGAATGTAACAACCTTTAATCATTCTTTTCCTCTGGAGAATAATTGGAGTTTTACTGTGAGAAGTGGACTATTATTGTATGCATCTCTCTGTTCAACAGATAATTTTTAAATAACCCATAATATTAATAAAAACCATTAGTTAACACCTCAATATGAGAATAATTCCCTTTAATTTCAAGCAACAGAAAACTTTTACTTTAAAATAAGAAGCATTACGATGTCTGCAAGATCAAAAATACATTATGAATGGGTACATTTGAAAATTCACTTTTTTAAAGTTAGCAGCTGGATGAGTTTTAACTTCTATGATAGAGGTTCTGATAATAGAAAATTGGAAAATAAAATTACACATGCTAAAAAAGGTTTTATATTCTACTTTAGGCCTATTTTAAAGTAATCCAATTTATTTAAAAAGCAAATAAAGGAACAGACAAAAGGTAGACACAATCTTCAATCTGAGGCTTTATTTCTAAAATTCTTATATTAAATGCCAGTGTAAAGAGCTTCAGTTTGCTTGATGTGTGCTTACACCAACATTCAATCTTTGGGATTTTCAGAAACCTTTTTACCTGGAAAACAAGAGTTTAATCACAAAATGGCATCGGGAGTAAGAAAATTCCTTCAGTAGACTTTATACTGAACTGGTGCTGAGGTACAAGAGGTCAAAATATGTTATGTTTTGTTATATGGAAAGAAATATAAAATGAAAATTTTTTGTCTTCCTTTAAAAAGGCAATTTTCAATAAAAGGATGAATCCTGAGCCAAATCATTTGACGGATGTAACTAAAGATTAAAAATTTAATTGCATTTAGAACACTTTAACAGACATCCAATAATGTCACAGTATAGCGAGACTCAATTGGAAGCAAAACCAGCTATAATAAAATTTAAATGAGAAATACAAACAAAGGGAAGAGGGTGTTTATAGCAATAAACAAAAGCTATTAACTCAGGAAACCATTAAACTTTCTAGAAAAGCATATGGGCATCTACAGACAGATTTAAGGATAAAATATATTTCCAAAAGCATGAAAAAAAAAAGAAACTGGAAGTGAGTTATATTGATCACACTTTTGCTTGATTAGGGAGTTCATTTGACTGATAGATCAAATCTAGCTGATCAATGAGATTTGGCAAAGTCTACTCTTTAATTTCAATTACATGACAGGCTAAAGCACTCAGATATTATGATAAAAGATGTGAGAAGAGTACTTCATTCATACCATATGATGAAGTATTTTCTATGGCATCAGTAACTTTGAGAGGTTTCAACAACAATTACAAGAGCTAGACATATTTACATGAGGATTTCGAGTATAATTGAAAAACCTCCACTTACATACTTCAGGAAGAATCCCTCATTACCATTAGCTAATGTCGATTTTCAATAGCTCATGGAACAGTCAATATTGAAAAAAGACAATTGGGATGATCAAACTAATTATGTCTGTCAGCTTATCATAAACCCTGAAGTAAAGTGTGGAGAAACCAATAATAAGAATTTATGACAAAAGATTTAAAGGAAAGTAATGTAGTTAGCGCCAGTAGGCATAAGTTTATGGAAAACAGATCTTGTCAAACCAGCTTTATACCTTCCTATTGCTGAAAATAAACCAAATTATCTATGGAAAACAAACAAACAAAAAATAAACCAAGCAGCAAGCTGGGGATACAGACTAATGCTGGGGCCTTATTGGTTGTAGGATGTTGTTAGCCTGATGCATGCGGAATGCCTACCTGAACCAGAGATCCCTCTGGAGTAGTCGGACCAAAGGAGTAATTCTTACAGTATTCTATCTGCTTTGCCTCTATTTTCCTCAACTTTCTCAGGTGAGGAAGGAGCCTTGGACTATTCTCAGTAGATTTCTTGTAATGGTTAAATTTTCTGGGGGGAAAAATGATCATTGAAAAGCGGTTTTAATAGTATGAATGCATGTACAATTTGTGGAGGTAGAAGCAGTCAGAGTACCTGTATTTGTCAGTGTTTCCATCCCACAGAGGAATTCTTTATATAGACCAGAAGTTGCCTATTAAAGAGGTCACTGGGAAACTGAGAAGATTTCATGGACAAGCCACAAGAACAGCTGACAGACTGGAAAGATGCTTGAGAGTTTGAGAAGTCATTCATTGATTGTGAAATCTTAACAAATATTTATGTGTTATTTAATTACCTCTCATACATGCCTAGTGTGGAAACAGGAATTAGATAGTGAAAAGTAGATGTTCCATGGTTGAAATTTAGTGTAAAATAGTTCAGACTATATATATATATATATATA
>WEIU01006518.1:35631-53279 GCA_013389925.1 Aegithalos caudatus | reverse complement strand
CCAGTGGTAACCATTTACAGTTTTTATAATTTTAGGATTCACTTTCCCCCTATACTATCAGCCTCTCCTGTCCATCAGCTGAGGAGACCCTCATTGCCAGTGACAGGTACAAGGAAGAACTAGAATGTTGTCACAAACTGAGGCTTGGGATTCCAGAAACCTCAAAGTCAAGAAAACAACAGGCTCTGGGTGGGTTTTGTTTCTGGTGCTCTTGACTTGCATGAAGACACTGCTGCACACACTTGTGCTTTGTAGACAAGCATTTGGAAGTGTAAAGCAGAACAGCAAGACAGGTGGGATTACAGGCAAAAGCCTGGATGTATGCATTGTCGTCTCTGCCAGACATGCTCAAAAAAGATGGGGGAGACAGAGGCGTGGAATCCCAAAGGCAAGTGTATGTCAGCCCCACAAATACTGGAATAAGGTGTCTTGGGTAGTGAGATACTTTCTGCTGTGACTCATAAAAGCAGCCCATCTCTGGTGATTATGGGATTCCTCCTGTCACTGCAAGAATACACTTTAACCCAAAATGGGGGTCCTTTTCTCAAATGTATTTAGGAAATAATCAAATTCCAAAATCAAATAATGTCTAATCAAATTCCAAAATTTTCTCTGGAAAAACAGAGAAAGCATAGCTGCCAACTTTGGAGTATTTTGTTCAGCTCCTCCTTCATCACAGCTTCATCTGTTTTGGAGTGGGTGGATTGTGCAAGATGTGAATGATGAAAACCAGCATCCTCTCTGCAGAACTGAGGTGGTGATTTGGCAGTTGGTCACTTGACCTCCAGGCTGTCTTCTGCCAAGCGTTAACACCAAACTGCCTGGTTTAGGCACCTCCAGTTTTGCTTCCAAACACCCCTGAGAATGTGGCAGAACCCCTGGCAGGTTTGGAATGGCAGATGAGCTGTTCAGAGAAAAGAAGATAAATAGAGCTCTCTTTGGTTAAAGACAAGAACTGACTACAGTGAATACTGTCCCTGCCTAATTGCACTGTGGGATGGACAGATTTGCAGGGTCCTTCCAAGAAAAAGAAAATCAAAAGAAACAAAAAAGATTGGAGGCCAGGGAAAATAACATGGAATGCTGGCCAGGTGTGCTGGTTTGAAAGTAAAACCAGTAAGAGACCCCAAGTCAGAAAATACAATTTAATTGGAGGAATAAAAGTGAAATAAAATAAATTAAAATTATACAACCTGACACCCTGTTAGTTAGGGCGGTGGTAGCAGTCCGGATGAAGTGGTCTTGTTGAAGCAGTGATCCCGTAGAAAAGGTCTGGTAGCTTTGGTCCTCGAGGAGTCCGGCAGGCCCGGTGCCCTCTGTGCTGTCCCAGATTATATCCGGGTGGCAATGCTTGGCTCCTCCACCTGGGTGGAGCATCTCACAATGGGCTGATATCATTCTATGAGTCATACAATGGGTCCTTGACTGCCCACGTGGCAAGGCGTTGATGGCCCATTAACAGAAGATAGCCCAGAGGGAGGGGGCAAGCGAAAACACTGCCCCACCTAGTTTCAACAGCTCCTGAGGGTGTTGACAGAATACATACTTTGGGCACATCTTACATTGTAACCTAGGACACCAGGAAAGGAGGAAGAGAGAAGAAGAAGGGGACAGAAAAAATGCAGGAGGATCCAGCAGGTCAAGAAGTCCAGGTGTATCCTAGGCTCTGCTGCCCATCTTTCCCAATTCTAAATGCTACTCTAAATCAGAATGACATGGAGCTGTGTCAGGGGGTGTTACGTTGGATATCAGTAGAAGGTTTTTCCTCCAGGAATTGGTTGAGCTCTCCAGGGAAGTGATCATGGCACCAAGCCTGACAGGGTTCAAGAAGCCCTTGGACATGGTGGGATTCATGAAGCTGTGCTGTGCAGGGCAGGAGCTGGACAAATCCTGATAGGTCCCTTCAAGCTCTGAACATTTTATATTTCTAATTTGGCCCAAATTGCTGGCAAGGTCCAGTGAAGAACAACACTGTGCAGAGTGTGGAAAGAGCTCCATGGCCCTCTACCCTGAGTCCTGGTGTGTGGTTACAGGGGCCCCATGCTCCTCTGCACATGCACAGGGCTCTACAAGCATCACCCACAGGGAGGAGGTGCCAGAGCCATCCCATCACCAAAACCAGCACTAGTTTTCTTCTGGGCTGTAGTGACCCTACCCCTGGTGAGTTCCTAGCCACAAAGAACACTGGCTTGGTGAGAAGCCAGGTCAGGACCCTACACTTCAGCAGAATGAACTTCCAGCTGTACAAAGAACTAATGGATGAGATCTGCTGGAATCTGTCCTTAGGAACAGAGGACATGATCACAGCTGGCAACTCTTTAAAGAGACTTTTTTTTGGAGTAGAAGACCTTTCCAAACTGATGTGTAAGGAACCAAGTAAGGCAGACAGGAAACCAACAGATAAACATGGATCCTCTTCTGAAACTGAGTAGTTAGAGGAACACACTGCCAGTGGGAGCAGGGACTGGTGGCCTGAGTGTACAGGGATACTGTCTGGATATGTAGGGATGGGATCAGGAAAGCCAAGGCAAAAATGAAATGGTACTTGGAAAGGCATATGAAGAGTAAAAGAAAGGGATTCTTATAAGGATGTTAGTTAGAAAAAGAGGCCAACTACAGTGTACCCCTGATAAATGAGAAGAGAGAACTGGTGACAGCAGATATGGAGAAGGCTGAGGTACTCAGTGAGTTCTTTGTCTTCAGCGGCCATCAGGTTTCCTGTGTCTCTTGATTCCCTGAGGCTTCAGGTGGGGGTTAGGGAAGTGAAATCACCCCCATTGTCAGTGAAGAGCAGGTTCGGCCACCTGATGGAACTGAATGGGCAGAAGCCTATGGGACCTGGTGAGAGGCATCCCAGCTCCCTCAAGGACAATATTGTTGCCAGGACACTCTTGAGATATTCATAAAGTCACAGAAATGAGGCAAAGTCCCCAGTGACTGTAAAAAGGAAAGCATCATACCCATTTTTAAACATGGGACAGAGGAAAACCCAGGGGACTACTGACCAATCTGGTGGTCTTGTGTGATGTAGTGACTGCAACGGTTGACAAGGGAAAATTGACTGGTGTCATCTACTTAAACTTCTGTAAGGTTTTTGACATGGTCCCAAATGACATTCTCATGTCCAGATCATGGGGACATGCAACTGAATGTGGACTACTTGATGGATAAGGAATTAGCTGAGTGGATACAGACAGAGTTGTGGTAAATGGCCCAGTGTCCAGGTGGAGGCTGACGACAAGTGATATTTCTCAGGGCTGTGTCTTGAGGCTGGTGCTCTTTACTGGTTTTATTGATAACACAGATTGTGGGATTTAATGGACCCCCAGCACCTGTGCAGATGACAACAAGCTATTTGATGCATTTGGTGCAGAGGGGTGGGATCCAGAGGCACCTGGACAAACTTGAGAAGTGAGCCCATGACAACCTCATGAGACTCAACAAGGCAGATGCTGCACCTGGGTCGGGGAAATCTCAGGTGTGAGCACAGGTGTGATCTGGAAAAGAAATCCTTGGGAGCAACCCTGTGGAGAAGGATAGATGCTGGTGTATGCTGGTGGGTGAAAAGCTGGATATGAATAATCCATTTACAAAGACAGCTTTGTTTATGTCATCTTATCAGAAGCTATTTCTCACACCACATAGAGAATTATGATGCAGCAAAGCCTCTAAGCAGCCAAACACCTCTGAGAGGGGGCTACTTACTCTGGAGTAAGTAATATGAAGGTGCAGGATAATACAAGAGGCATTATCTCAAAGCAGTAAGAACAATATTCAAATCCATGGAAAACATTCAGTTATCCCACACTGTTCATCTTCTCTTGCTGCCTTGGTAATTGCTTCTGTATTTACAGGGATGCAGACACAAAAGGAGGCTGAAAACTAGAAAATATCATTGAAATCATAACAGGGAAACAAGAAAATAGAAATCAGGAAAATAAATTAAAAAGGAAGCTGATTGAAAGACTAACTCTGAACTGGATCTGTGAATTTTAGTAAATTGAACCATTTTCTTAAATATTTTTTCAAAATATAAAATGGCCATCCAATGGAAGATGTTCAACACCTGTATAATGAAAGTCAATTAACAATGTGCTATGTCTTTTGGTTCTGGAAAAGTGCAGCTGTATAAGATGTGCTAGAAGGCAACTTCAAACAGGAAACTTATGAAGATCTGTTTATGATTCATTGAGACCTTACAGCTTCAGTAAGTGAATAACTGGGTTTTCTTATGCATAGAGGCTATGGCAGATATTTTTATATCTAGGTAAAATCTTTCTTCTTTAATTTTCTCTTCTTAAAATGGATATTAACTCATATATTTTGCTGACATTATTAGATAATTTTCATTTACCATAGCTAATGAACATTATCTGTACTCTCATTGTAAGTTTTTAGTAAGAAAAAGTGGAAACATGATTTTAGTAAAAAAATTAGAAACTTACACATTACTGAAAAAATGTGTGGGCGGGCAGAGGGCCAAGCTTCTTCAGGAGCATATTAAGTAGTTTGAGTCACTTCTCTCTGTAAAATTCACGTGCTGGGTCACTCAGTCTTAAGCGTTTATCCAGGGGATCATAAGGTGGATTAAAATAGCTCAGAACTTTCAAAACATGCTAAGTGTATGCCACCCCTTCCCTGGCCCCAAACAGCAGCAGCATCTCTGGACAGGGTACTACTTTCCTGAGCGCCATGTGGGAGAGGACACCCAGGCAGCAGAGATATGTTGAAGGGGTTTGATCAGTATGTGTGGCCAGGCAGTCCCAGAAGGGATCCTTCCCTGCTTTCTACTGAGGATCACATGCAACTTCACCATTCTTTTTGTTGCTTGCTCCAGGTCCACCTCTCCCTGCAACTCAGCCTCACCAAAAGTCCAAGTCAACAAGCCTTGGGGAGGGGAACCAGGGATGGGGGTGATGCTCCTCTGCATGACAATGGTCTGTGTCCACCTTGTGGCAATGGCTTCCCTTTCTAAAACAGCAGAAACAAGATATAAACTATTTCTTTTTGATCCTTTGACCTTCACTCTAATGCAATTTGCAACACTTGTTCTACAACATGAGAATTGCACTCTGCACCTACAGTTGGGGATTTTCACCAGTGTGAGTGGGGTTTCTTCTTCTGCAGCATGTTGTGTTTTCAGCCCCTCACCTCTGAAGTAGGTTGGGGCATTTAGGCACCAGATGGGTCCCTTTCTTATGGCACAGGACCTTGTTTCTTGCACTGTCAAAGGCAGCAATGTTTTCAGGCAGTTCTTGTGTGGGACATCTGCAGCAGTAGACCTGGTTCTTGTTTTCCACATCTCACCCTCAAAGAAACAGCAGCTTTCCATAGCTTGATAGTTGCTTGCACAGCTATGTTTTGCCACAAACTGGAGTTTTAAATTTAGTTTTAGTTAGTTTTTCTAGTTTTAAATTTAAAAGTGACATTTTTCTTTCTCCTTCTCCTCTCATCAGATAATTTCCCACCTCCTTCATATTTTTGTTTCAATATCTCTCTGATGCCTTTTCCTTGGTCCTAAAATTAAGAGCCAGACATAGTTAAGGGACAAAAGGTATTTATTTCAGTATTCAATTTACTTTGGATTTTTACAGTGCAACTCTTTGCCAAGGTGGAATATACTGAAATGCATACACGTGGTAGATCTCATATACAATTTTATAGACCTTGAAAATTAGCATATCTAACAAAGATGCTCTAATGAGAGGTTTAAATGAACAGTATGATACCTCCTTATGCTGCAGTATTCCCCCTTAGATGGGCCTAATCCTAGTTTACAGGATGTAATCTAGAGAGTACCTTGGTTTCTCAAGATAGTGTAGGACTTTCTGGCCTCCAATGGTGCTGCCTTTAGGATCTTAGGTCTTCTGGCCTAATAAAGTACCAGGACTATGCTAAGTTATCAGACTTAAGGAATTACAAGTATGCATGCAAGGGGACTGAGAAAACATAAAAGGTATATAAAAGAAAAAGCAAAAAATCATCAGGCCATCAGCACTGATACATACTAAGATAAGACTAAGACTAGAAAAAAGAAGTACTAAAAATAAATCATATTAAATGGACAGGATTAGATAAAATTTTTGAGAACAGTCATCAGAAACTCTGGCAAAAAAAAAAAAAAAATTGTATCGGGGGTCTGTCATAGGAGGGCACCAATATATTCAAAAAGTCTTTTAGCAGGACCTGGGTAATGCAAAGTGGGAGTAGCTACCACTCCTGATGAGATGACACAGTGTGTGACAGGAAATGAGGTCCAGGGATGGGCACAGTCTGTTGGGAAGCTGTTGACGAGGCTCCAGCAAAGTCCAGCATGATTGGCATCTGGAGGAAGGGTGGTAGGTAGGCCAATAAAGGGGGTTGTGTGGGCCTAATAATCCTCTTGAACTTTCAAAAAGCCTTTGAGAAGCTTTTTGCAAAACTTATTAAACTTTGTAAAGAAAATAAGTTTCCACAAGATTGGATGAGAGATTGGTTTTGGAGTTGAAAGCTAGTATAAGAAGAGGAAGTGAGGGACAGGGCTTAGTGGTCACCCTCCAGGAAGGAGATTTGTGTAGTCAGGGACAGATCAGAAGGGACCTCTGGAGGTCATCTAACCCAGCCTCCTCTCCAAGCATGTCTAAAGGGCTAAGGCTGTGCAAGGACTTCTTCAGTGAAACTTGAACATGTTGAAGGATATCTATTCCACAACTTGATACAAAAGCCTTAGAATTTGAGCTTTTGAGTTTTTACTTTGTTGCGCTCCACCTGAGACCTCTAGAAAGCAGTCAACGGTGAAACCTGTTGGGCTGGAGAGACATTGGTCTCTGGCTGTGTGTGCCTATGCCATCCCTGAAACAGACTTGAATATGCAGGGTGGGGTTGAACTTGGTGGTCCTTAAGGTCCTTTTCAACTCAAACCATTCTGTGATTTATGTGTGAAAATAATAATAAAAAAAAATTGCTTCCAAGTTTGAACAACACTACATGATTTTTCTGTCATGGTTATGCTGGAAAATACTACTGGTCCTGAACACTGTCCCTCCATTAATTTCCGACACAGATGGCTTTTGTTAGTGGGGATGTGGCAGATGGCTACAACAGAAAACCTCCTTTTTATTTGTTGGTGCTTTGTCTGAATAGAGGTCTTGGCTGGCAGGTCCTAAAGCAGCCGTGTCTGGACAAGCACGAATAAAGCCAAATCTATCTCACAGGATTTTGTTTGTTTTGTTTTTTGTTTTTTGTTCTCAGTATTTGGAGGAAACAGCTCTATACAGCAAAGCGTACTACTGTTATTTGGAATTATATTCTACCTTTGAAAAAAAGAACCTGGAAATTTACCTCTTCTAGAAAAGCCCATTTTTTCTTGCGCCAGAAGCTCACTACACCAGCAGCAGCAGCAGCAGCTTTGTGCAGCATACAGAATCACTTAATGAGAAGATTTGGCAGTGACTTTGACATTAAATACGTGAAGTCTCCTCACTGTCCTGAAAATATAGGCTGGACAATTCTTCAATGCAAATAAGGCTACAGCTTCCACAAGGGAAAAATTCTCCTCCTTGACTTGCCTGCACTTAGCTCCTTGCACTGGCAAATATCATTCCCCCTTGTCATTAACGATGGTGTACTTGTCTTCAGTGCTTTATCTGAGGTACCCACCAGAAAGCTACAATGGAAATGGTTTGAAAAATATGTTTCAGCACAAACTACACAAGACCAAATATGCGATTACTTCCTGGACCCTGTCAAAGACCCCTTTTCTGCAGTTTAGTCTTTGTCAGTAGCCATGGCAAATGCCTGCTGGCTGAAAGGCTCATCACAGGGCATTCAATTTTCTGATTGCCAAACACAACAGTCAAACAATCCTCTGTAATCCTCTCAGTTAAACAATCTTTTACAGCTTTCCCTTGCAGTGCCCATGTAACTTGCAGAATGCGTCTAGGGGTGCCAAGCAACTTTCCTATTTGTGGTATTTATTATCCTGCCAAAGTGAACTAATTTCCTTTCCTGTTTTGTTTGTTTGTTTATTTGAAATGTATTGCACAATCCCTGAGCACTGCAAGCAAAGACGGGGTTATGGACCTCTCTGACAGACAGCATTCTCACCCAATTTTAAAGCTTGCTTTTAAAATTTTTTCAGTCTTCTGATTGCTGGAAAACAGTTATTAAAACAGTTCAGTGTATTTTAGTATGTAAGCTTTAAGTGCTGTTCATCAGCTGAGATGAATCTCACATGCACCATCTGCACACTTTGCCAAAGCTGATACTTCTGTCAGTTCCAAGCAGTTTCCCAGGTGGTTGAAGGAAGAAGTGAGAGGAAAACAAAAGTGTTTTCTGTGACCTTCCATCTCAGTTGGTACTCCTACCCTTGGCACCACTGGGCAGGACTAGCAATGAATAAGCTATGTTAATTGGAGTTTGGGTTAACTGGGTCATTCCTCATTAGTACAGCCTTATTTACCAGTCTGGTTTTTATTGGTGTTACAACTATCTATTTGTATGTCCACAGCTGCATGTGTATGTGTGTTGTATTTATAATATGCATGCGTGTATTTTAAGCATATGTTTATATAAATCGGTGTATGCATATTTGTCTGTATATGCATGTGCACATTTATTTATATATTTAGCTACTTATGTATTTAGCTATACTAGGTCAGGCTCATTAGTGATGTGAAGAACTTTTCTCCCAAAGGTTTCCTCATTTGCAATGGGTAGATCTCTACAAGTGCAAATTTAAGAATTCCAAGGGATCTTCAGTGACCCTTAAAAGGTACACAAATAGCTATGGTTGCAAAATTTTGAGTGCTCTGTTGACTCACAACATCATATACCCACTCTGTGGATGGACACCACTGAGGCTTTACATGTGGAGGGTGATACATCACAGTCAAAGGATCATCTGGGGAAAAAAATCTGAGGTTTCCTGTGATAGTTTTTAAAACTTACTTAAGAAACATGTAGTCCAACTTTTTTTTTTTTTTTTTTTTTTTTTTTTGGGGGAAAAAAAAACCAAACCCCCCCTTTTCTTTTTTTTTTTTTAGGAGGAAACAAAACCACAACCTCCACTTGTCATTTGTATTTTAGTTTTCTAGAGCAAAGCTAGATTGAAAAGCAGAAGCTAGAATGGAACAAAATGTGTGGAAACTAATAGGTTGGTAAATTGTTTTGTTCTTTGGGTTTTTTGTTTTTCAGTAGTCCCTGTAGAATTTATAATAATTTTTAAAAATCATTAGTATTTGTTAGCAGATAATAATACTTAGGTTTTGTTAAAATGGTCTTGCTGTTCAGTACTATATTGGTATAAAATTTGGTAGTAACATCATATAGCATCTCCTACATTTGCAAATAGTTAAATAGTAGTTTTCTCAAACTGTGGATTGTTGCAAGCAAAGTTCTATTCATTATTCTGTTGATAATTGTAGCAAGTCCTGTTTTGAATTAGTTCTTGCCCTTGGGATTAACAGCAGCATGCATTCACATTACAGAGTGTATTGTGTATCATCTATTATGTCTAAAATATTTGTACTCTTTTTTTTTAATAATTTTAAAATTTTTATTTTAGTGTATACAGTGGTATGTGACAGCAAATGGTATTTTTAGGATTTGGTATATTTCCTGTGTAACCTCTGTAGGTGTCCCTGCGTTGGGCGTTGGGAGTAGGTGATCTTCAGAGGTCCCTTGCAACCTAAGCTATTCTGCGAGTCTGTGATTTGTATTTGTTTTACTATAACACAAGATCATCCTTTTGGAAGATTGTGCTAATTATCAGCCTAATCTCGAAAAGATAGGTATTATTTAAATAGTAATTTTTAAAATTTTAAATACTTTAAAAGAGGGTGTTCTCTCCTTTGGCTGTGACAGTCCCAGGTCCCTCCCCTGGAGCAGACAAGTGGTGGCACCGTCCCCTGGTGCGGGGATGCTGGTCCTGTCCCTGCGGGACAGAAACTGTGTGAGGTGGGACACAGCTCTGCTCCAGCGTCTTTCCCTGCCCCTGCTCACCTGGCTGCACCTACTCTCGGCACGTCATTCGCTCTGCCCATCGCGTCTGCGGTGATCACCGACGTCAGGATGCGATGGGGGTGACCGCCCCTACTTCGCCTTCAGCGACAGCGGCGGAGAAACGCAGCCACCACAGCCTGGCCTGCTGCTGCTGCTGCTCGTCCTGCTGCTGCTGATCACGCCGCTGCTGCAGATCCTGATCCTGCTGCTGCCACTGCTGCTGTTGTTGTGACTGCCGCTGATCCTGCGTGCAGCTCCGGCGTACGGCTGCAGTCCGTCGTCCGGAACAGCCAACACCAAATTATCTAGCCTGGCCACAGACGAGGGAATGCGGCAGTAGTCCCCGAGGTCACCGCAGCAAGGCTGAGCGTGGACACCAAGGAACAGCAAACCAGACCGGCTGGGGATTTGCAATGCAAGCAGCCTTTCCAGGTTTCTTTTCTGCTTTGCTCCCACCCTGCTGTTGAATTTGAGACCATGTATGTGTTTTGCTGTCTATTACAGGAGGGTGTTCTCTAGGGAGGGAAGAGGATTCGGAAGGATTAATATGTTCGTTTTGATTTAAGGGGATTACATTTTCTTTCCCCTTATCCCTACCCGTCATCTTTGTTAACACAACTTAGTCTTTATGATTTTTATTTTAGGTCACTTAATATTGTAGCCTTTGGGAATGAAAGAGATGGTTTTTCTGAGGACAGTCAGCAGCCCAGGCTGATCTGGAGCTATCTCAGGAAAAGTGCTCTCATCTCCCAGATCAACAGCAGCTTGTCTGCCAGTCATGTTGGAAGCCAGGTTTTTACTGAATATCAAGCCTGCATATTTGGAAATGTCAGACTGGTGGTACACGACTGTCCTGTCTGGGTAAGAGATCCACCTCAGTCTTTTTAACTGAATTTAATTCTGTGAGCTGTTTTAGTAAAATTAATTAATATCCTAATTTTAAATAGTTTTCATTGTTGTGGGATTTTATTAGTAGTTTGGTTGGTTTTTTGTTGGGTTTTTTTGTTTTGTTTTGTTTTTTGTTTTGCATATAGTAAAAACTTATAAAATGCTACCAGGCAAATGCTGGGAAATCTCAAAGGCTACAAAAAGTTTCTCATAAACAAGCCCCTGCCAGCCTCCACTGTAAGAAGGTGATTTTTTCAACTGCATTGCTTAGAGGAATTTTCATGAAAGATAATCCAGAAGTAAACAAGAATGCCTTCTTTGTGACACTGCATCATAAGTTCTCTCTCCAAATATTTGTCAACAATAAAAAGAAATTTTATTTTTGCTGTAAAAAAAAGTCAGGAAGTTATCCATCTGTGAAAAATGACAGATTAAAAGATCTGATACCTTGCAAAATACAATGTAGGGAATAGTTTTACTCCTCCTACAAAGAATAATCACATCTTAACATTATTACCTGTATCTGATGGTAAATAAAAAAGACTTTGGCACTGTTGCAAGTTGTCAGCACTTTTGTTAGTGAGAAAACATAGTTTTGAGTGTGAGCAGATCAATGATTATGTAAGAAATGATACTGATAATCTAAATTAAAACATATTTAATGACTACTTAGCAACCTTAAAAAAAACCCAAACCCTAAGCTTACCAGCTTTTAGAAATTAAAACAATAATCTGTTTCAGCTCCATAATTTTATCCTTTGTGTGATTTTGTACTCTTGTAAGGGAAACCTTTTGGAGAATCTGCAGGAACTCTAACAGCCCCATGAAATACATGATCAGAAGATGACAATCTTAAAACAAAATGATCCAGTTTAGCTGTATTTCTGTTCTTTGTTTCTTGTTGCCAGCTGTGCTTACAGACACCAGTTCTGATGGACTGGGGGATCCTGTTTCTAATCTGTGAAGCTGCATGTGACCTGCATGTGCAGTTTGCTGGAGTAGCCAGAGTGCAGCGAAGAGTAAAATCTCCTGAATATAAATGGAGTCTGTAGGACTTCAGAGGCTGTTTCAGAGGGATGGAGGATGGTAAGAGAGGTGGGAAGGCAGGTGGGGGTAGCTGAAGAAGGGGAAAGAAGTACACAGACTGGAGGCAGAGCTGATGTGTTTTTACATTGCTTTAATTGCATTTGGCCTTCTGGAAAACAAGGTTGTTCAGTTCTGTAGACTTTATAATTTCTGCCCTTTAAAAGCTAGCTTGTTATTGTATGAGTCATTGCATTTCTGAAAGTTCAAGCTTTTTTTCCTTCTATCAGCTAAAGGTGACAACAGATATATTACTGATAATGTTGAGGACAAATTATCATTTTTTTCTTCATAGAAGACATCTCATATAGCAGGACTGGACTTATTTGCCATGCAGAAAGCAGTGTCCTTGCTAGGGTAAGGCAGAACTATTTCCCACAGTCTGGGTACTTGAGGCTTACTTTCAAGCCACAGTGGGTCCTTCAGGGCTGCTCCTCTGCTAGCCTGGGGAAACAGTACAGAACAATTAAAAATGTTGACAGATGTTGCCTCAAGTCATATTCTGCATGGAAAAGGATCCCTGTTTCATGTTACCAAAAGAGCGGTCGTGGTATGGTGGGCTTTGCAGTATTTCAGTCTTTACCATCTGAGCACAAGGCAGATTTGCATTTTACCTGGGATTTGTACCTCATCTAGATCAAACCCATATGATTAAGGCAAGATAGTCCTAGAAATGAACTTGGCAACTGAGTACATTGATAGCTGTGAGTCTCAAAACTCAAGGGTCCCCAGCTGCTTTGTCTTTCACAGCCATCAGTTTGGAAACACCATGTTGATGTTGGTTTACTGAGTAGAGCTCCACAGTGAGTGGAGGGATCCTTTTGCATGGCAGATTGTGGTGCAGTTTAATTTTCCTGAGTTTCAGTCTGCTGCTGCACCTGTCAGTCAGCCCAGAAGACTGCTCAGCCTTTTGGTCTGTTGGAAGGTCAGCAGGTCAGGTGTCTTTGGGAAATTACAAAGATAAATTCATGTTTGCCAATGTGCAAACATGATGTGCAGTTGCAGGGTGCAGGATGGAAATGTCCTTGGGGACCTTGTAATTCTAGCAAAAATCACAGGGCTGTAGAGATACTAGTGTAACACCACACTTCTCAAAATCTGGGGGAAAAATGTTAGAGTTTCCAAGGACAGGTTGCTCTTTGTGTGCCAAAGTCTGGGTGTACCACTGTGGCTTGCTGTGTGTGGCACTGCTCTGGCAGAGCTGTGTGCTGTATGCAGGGGACAGACATACAGTGCACGGACATCCTTATAAATCATGTTGCTTCAAAATGTTTTCTGAAAAAATGCAAACCTAGGATAACAGAAGACATAAAGAACTAGGGAAAACACATTTGCTAACATCTCTGCTAAATATTGTGATTTTAATACCTGATCAGTTGCTAATGCATGCTTAAGCTGCTCTATAATGAGGCATATTGAGTAAGAATGTCCCAGTTTTTCAAACTTTGTTGGGGTAAACCTCCGTATAGAGGTAGTAACTCATAAGGAGTAATTTGCAAGATGAATTTTAAGATTTGCTTTGGAAAAAACTGCTTTAATTAATATTCTGTGTTAGATTTGACTGTCTTCAGGACTGAGATGCTGTTTTGTTTACTTGCATGTATTTTGCAATTCCACTTTACTCTGAAATTTTTTATGCTTCTGCAGAAAAAATGCAGACAGAATTTTTAATATCTATGGGTAAGAGAATCTTCCTCAACTCCAGAATTAAGCACGGCATATAAGCTGTAATTCATATTTTGATTTATTTAATTACAGTGTTGGAAAATGGCAAAATAAAAAGTCTTTTGTACATGTTCCCTACTTGAAGGAACTTCTCGCCTCTCTTACTTGGAGCAATACCCTAAGGATATGAGAGTGTTTCTGCCCCAACCTTGGGGTCTTGCTGCCTTTTTAAACTTTTTTTTTTTTTTTTCTAAGAGCCACCTGGTTTTGGTTGCATGCTTTGTTTTTGTGGCTTTTGTTTGGTTTGTTTGGGTTTATTTTTTCCCATGGGAAACAATACCCCAGAATTTTTTTCTTTCCCCTATTTTATAAAAACTGCTCATTTTCTAGAGAATTACTGACATCATCAAGTACAGAAATGTTACAAAAGGAGAAAATAGAGCAGCTGAGTTTTGGAGACTGCCTTGTGCAGGATTAGATACTTGCAGAGGGGTGGATGCTCCACTGTGTCTGCTCAGAGCCTTGCACAGAGCTGCAGACCTCCATGAGGCTCACTAGTACGTAAATATATTAACTGAACTTAAATATATTAACTACAATTTTGAGAAGATGTTCAGTGAATTATTTTCTAATTCTCCTTCACAACAGTCTCATTCACTGAGTCTTTTTGTATTTTTTTCTTGTTATTTACTGCACCAACAGAAGTAGTGCCTCGAGCACTCTGAGCTTTCTTATGACAATCTTTTCATCATAGTATAGTTCTCTGGCTTTTTCTTGTTTATCAGAATTCTTGTGTTCCTTGTGCTGCCAATGTTGGCCAGTCTTTATCATGTCTAGATGTAAAGGAATCTGAGCCACTTTTAGCTTTTATTTACTATTTTTTAGAAATCTAGCACATTACTGCTTCAGTAAAAATGACAGCTTCTAACTTTTCATTTTTCAGGATGTCATCCCTCCTCATTTTTAAGCTGAATGCCTTAAGTGGCAACTTACAACAAATGATAATATCTTTTGATAAATGATCAATAGTAAAAAAATACTATTAAATTAATTTATGAGAGAATGACACAGGCCAATATCAGCTTCCTTGATTTTGTGGGGGAATGTTTAGGGGAACTTCTGAAGGAGGTATTTCCATCTGTGCTGCAGATTACGTATCTGAGTAAATTCAAGGGACTAGTAAGTTATGGAGAGTACACCCATAAAATTTGCCCTGCTGCAGATCTGATAAGAAATTGCAGAGGAATCTTGAAAAAAAGTGGGGAAGGCTCTGGTATGTGGTGTGAAGAAGGTTTTGGAAGTGGAGTTTGGGTCTGTAAAGGAATATGGAGAGGAATAACTCTTCAATATTCCCAACGCAGCTCTCTTTTCGATGCTGGGGAGATCCCAGGGGAACAATCTTATGGGGTGTCCAGGCACACTTTCCCCACAAAGAGTTTTTGGCATTGCTGCTGCCTCAGATCCAGGGCTAGGCTGGTTGAACATGGGGACACTTCTGAGCAGATTTCAGAAAGAGTATGGGCATTGCAAGGGGACTTGTGTGAGAAATTTCACTGCCATTTTGAAAGGCACTCATAAATCATTTTTAACAAAGCAAGTATTGTTGTTTGAGGGATCATGTGACTTTGTAGGAAAATCTTATCTTCAATGCTTCTGAAAGCTTTATTTTCAACACTGGATCTTGAGAAGTATAATTTACTAATGGCAAGGATATGTTATGAGACACTTAGCATGAAGGCGTACAAGAAAAGAATGAATTTTTTCCTAATAGGGCTTGAGCAGAACAGCATCAGAAGTATAATTAATTACAATTATAATTAATAATGTCATATTAAAATAACATTAGCTGTGTAGATACTTCTTCCTTTTGCCAACAGCTGTCTTTGAAAGGGAGTAGGAAGCATGATGAGGAGTTACAAAAATTTCATAGATGGAACCTGAAATAAAGGTTATTCCTGAATATGAACAGCTATTATCATCTGAAGAAATTTCCTCATTTTTGCATGAAAGATTCTCTAAAACCAATAATGAAGGAGGCTCTAGATGCTCTGTCTCAGGGATGCCGTGTGCAAATAACCCATTGTTGGAGATATTTTTTGAGGATTTTCCTGGCACATGAGATTTAGCTCCTTTGTACACTGGAATGAGTGAAAAACAATATACAAACAATATAAGGATACAATATTAAATTCCGTAAGAAGTTTCCATAAGCATTTTTTATTACTCATGCTTAAAGCTTTGCAGCTATAGTGTACTTGTGCACCTGTGCTTTACTTTGTTTATGATACCAGCCATGGTCTCCAATCTGGTAGAAATGGGCAGGCACAAATCTGGGCTGATCTTGAAGACAATCAGCTGGATGAAAATTACAAAGGAACAGAAGTGTTTTCTGTCTGCCAACAGAACAGATTCCATGTTATTTTTTGTATTGTATTTTTCCTTTTAAACCATTGTTGTATTAACGGTTGTATTTAAACCGTTTTTGTATACAACTCTGTTAAAATTCTCCATTGAGCTCTTCAACAACTAAGATATACTGAAGCTGTCCCTTGAAAATACTCAATTTTTGTCTGCTTGTGTGATCAAGTTCTCCAAATGTCTATCTAGATGGCTGTCTAGAAGCACTGTAGCTGGTACTCTTACTGCTAGATGGGCTAAATGTGCATTTATGTGTAAATGGTATATTATTAACTGGGCCTAAATGATTGTATTAAGTGTTAATTGAGAATGTCCTTAGCCTTGGATTATAATAGCCTCTCACTGAGTTGTCTTAAAAAAAACAAGTATCAACAGTAGTACACTTGACCTTCTCTCTTGTCAACATGGTTAATCATGTGAGAGCTATTCCTGAGAAATTGTTAATTGTGATTTACTTACTGCAGAGTAAAAGCTTCTATTACAGACATCAATGGGAATGCCTACTATAATTTATTTCCTGACTTATTTCTCTGTAAGGTCAAGACCTAAATTGGGAATGATGTGCAGACAGTTTGGCAAATACTTGCTGACTTTGACTTTCATGAAGGTCATGCTATTTCTTGTAGTTAAGAGCATTGCAGCTACCTCACAAGATTTCAAACAACAACCCTTTTGAAGTGATCAAAAAGAGTTTTGTTGACAATACAAACTACATTCCTTGCTGATATTGCTAATCTTTAATGTACTTGATTCCCATTTGTAGTGCTCTTATTTCTGTGACTTGCTCTTCAAAACTCACATTGATTCCCCAGCCCAAACTTTGAGTTCTGCCCTTTTTGTCACTTCTTCTGTGCTCATTTATTCCTATTTTCACATTGTCTTTATTTCATTACTGCTAATTTCTAATATTTTCCTCAAGATCCCAAATTCTTCTAGTTTTGCCTTATGCTATGCAGGGCTGCCATGGAGTCACAGAATCCCTGAATGATTTAGGTGGGAAGAAACCTTAGAGATCATCTCATTCCAACCTCCCCGCCATGGGGGGATTTCACAAACATGTTCTTGAGACTTGTGAGTTCTTTCCTGCCCTTGGCAGGAACACCTTCCACTAGACCAGATACCTCAGAACCTCATCCAGCTTGGCCCTGAACAGTGCCAGGGATGGGGCACCCACAGCCTTCCCAGGGCAAACTGTGCCAAGGCCTCACCATCTTCTGTGTAAAAAATGCCTGCTTTATGTCCAACCTAAATCTACCCTGTTTTAGTTTAAAAACATTATCCCTTGTTCTATCACAACAGGCCCTGCCAAAGTTTGTCCCCATCTTTCTAATTAGTCCCCTTGTGAAGGTTTAGTGTTTGTTATATATGACTAAGAGAACTCAAAAGCAAAACAGGCTTACCTTAAAATTACAAAAGATAGTTTATTCACACACATTAAGAATAAGAAATAAGAGGGGAAAAAAACAACAAATGAAACCTTCAAAACGTTCTTCCCTCCCCTCCCAGAAGTATTCACTTTCCTACACAAAACATAAAAAGACAAAACCTTTAATTTCAGTCAGTGTTACCATTTAAAGATAATCTTTCATCAGTTCTTTTAGGAAAGGAGTCTC
>WEIU01006518.1:6235-33156 GCA_013389925.1 Aegithalos caudatus | reverse complement strand
CTGGTGGGGAGGGGGTGGATGCTTTCTCATGGCGTGGGCCGCTCAGAGCTGCTTCCTCATGGCATGGGCTGCTCCCTTGCGGGGGCAGTGAGTCCCGGAGGCCCAAGGAAAGAGGAGGGGGAACATCCCTCCCATCCCGGCCGGCAACACGGGCAGCTGCTGGGGCCCCTTCTGCCCTCCACGCTGCTCGCCCCGATCGGGCTCAGGCCTGACCGCGCTGGCGGCGGTCCCGGAGCCCGGCCCGGCCCGTGCAGCAGCCGCCACACGGTGTGACCTGGTGGATCACCAGGACAGAGACAGGGCAGCTCCAACCCATTCACAGCTTAAATAGTATTTCCCAAAGAGTCGCCCCCTGTTTTCTCAATGGTCAAAACTACATCCCAATAGCCAAGAACTGACCTCTGATAGGCGTTCATCTTTTATAAAGAGATTTTTAAGTCCTCGCAGGGTGATAGTCCATATTTTTCTTCAACTAAACACTAAACCACGTTAACCCATAACACTCCTTTAAGTACATAAAGGGAAAAAAAAAAACCTCTCTGTTCTAAGAGATGATACTATTTCGGTTTATTGGAGTTTTTTTTCAGTTCCCTGGACCAATTCCAGACTTCTCTCAAGTTTTTCCCTCAAGTTTTCAATTCAACATACATTCAAAGCCAAGGCTTCCCCTGATATTTTTGAGCTACCTTCAGGTGAAGCAGAAATTGTGGAATCGCAGTTCTGTGAAAAATACACAAGTAATAATTGTATATGTCATGTGGATACAGTGCAGCAGTAAATTAACAGAATATCAAACAATTTTAGAGGTTAAGTCCTCAGCACAGAGCAATGAAAATTTGAAAGTGAAGTTGGAAAAGAAAGTTTAGGTATGTGATTGAAGTTCTTATCCTGAAGACATTAACACCTGGTAAAGCTAGGTGGAAGCTCTTGTGAGGCAGATAAATATCACAATGAATTATTAAGTTTGTATTTAAAAGTTCATAGGTACATAGAATAGTTCTGTATAACCCTTTCCCTAAAATGGTGTGATTAATAATGTTTTTGTTTGAATTGCTGAAAACCTCTACCACTGAGGGTGCTTTTATTTCCTAAAAGAAACAATTTTAAAGTTAAGTAATTAAACCAGAAAAGTTTCTTCCTGAGAAGAATATTTCCTGATAAACCCTATTTTCAACTCTTCTTGCAGAATTCCTGAATTCATGGAAAATGTTTATCATTTATTAGAACAAACAACTTGCTCTCCAAACAAGGAAATTACAAAGCAGAAACTCTGCTCATTGTTCCATATCTTCAAATAAGATCAATTCAGACAAAAACATTTATGTAGAATTTTGCATTAAGAATATAGAATATTTTGTCTTTTTCTTTATAGACAGTAAATTTCTCATCAGTGTTTTTTTCATTTTAGGATATATTTGACAGTGACTGGTACACTTCCTACAGGCTCATTGGAGGAGCTGATATTATTGTGATTAAATATTCTGTTAATGACAAGACTTCATTTCAAGAATTAAAGGACAACTATGTGCCAATGATGAAAAAAGCACTAAATCACTTCTCAGTTCCAGTAATAATTTCTGCTATCGGTGCAAGAAAAAACGGTATGTATCCAGCCTCCTGTAACAACAGATAAAATCTCATTTTGAAGTTGGGTATAGTGTAATTTCAGTAGAAGCTGGATGTTTTGCCAAGCTGCTAACAGAAACAGTCTGTCAGGATGACAGTAATGTGCAAATGTATTTTGGCTCTCTAGACTCGTGTACTGACAAGAACATTGTGCTTAATTAACCCCAGTGATGAAAGGCAACCTATCCTTCTTTGACCTCTGCAATGACATCTTGGGGAGCCATCAGACATGGGGATTAAATCTAGTAATTTGGATTAAGCAAAATACATTTGGGTATAAAGTATCTCTAGTATATGAGATTAAAATTATATCTAGCAGTCTGAAAACCCTGGAGAGTAGGTGGGAAAAACCTTGAAATTTTCTGGGATTCTTTTCCTAAAGCAATGAATGAAAAAACCCTGGCTTGTCTTTTGCTTCATGACACTTTAATATTATAAGTGTTTCTGAGTCTCCCTCCTTTTAATGAGTAAGAGATATGATGGGTGTGCATGTAAACATTTATTTTGCAAGGTATATAGAAATTTTAACCCATATTAAGTATGTTCTCTGTGGATGGAATACTCAGTGTTGCCAAGGTGCTACTTATACATCTTTTCGCTCAGTGACTGATGGAGTACAGTTAAAGAGCTCCATAACAGTTAAATGTTTTGGGGTTTTTTTATTTAGTAATTCATTGATCATGACCAAAAGCTTTTATGCTCTTTTGATTTATACAGGAGTAATAATCTCTCATTCTAAACGCAAGGTCTTGGTAAATTGTTTGTCTTCCCCAAGCATTTTCTTAGACTTTGTATTTAAGAACAGGTTATCACCAAACTGAGTGACTCCTCTAGTGTTTTTTTTCCTCTCTTACACTTTTTTCTGTCTTCCTCCCTAAATAACATGGCCATGGTAGATATCAGGCTGGACTTCTGGGTTTACCCTGGAACCTGTCAGAACAAACTGCTGTGCACACACAGAACAGTTTTGTTTCTAGGCAGTACTTGTGAACACAGCAGTTTTCTCATAGAGATTACTAAGATCTTAGTCCTCTGTAGTGGTAAATTCTACTGCCAAAACAAATGATTAAAAAAAAAATAAAAATCTGTTATGTTATCCATAGGTCTAGGCAGAGGACATTAACGTGGAGCATGCATAGCACATTTCAAAGCACATCCACAGCTGACAGGTTCTTACTGTCATTAAGCAAAGCTGACACAGTATGGTGAAGAGATTTTTAACATTTAAATGGCATAATCTTAAAAGCACCAGTTTTGTTTTTTTAAAAAATGTATGTAAAATACATGTGAATTAATCAGATTTTGCAATTAGTAGAAATCCTTCAAAGATTGGTCTGGAGTGGAAATTTTCTTCTTTCATAACTTCCTGCATGAACAGGTCACAATAATTCATCAGGTTTAAGAGTGAAATTCATGAATCATAACACCTGTGGGTTAGTAAAAGACCTGGGCCTGCAAAGGTATTTAGTCAAAGCCAAATCTAGCATCCAGAAGTCTGGCTGGACTTTTCCACCTTAACAAAACCAATAAAGTAATGCTAATGTAATGTATACAGAGGTTTGTAGAGTGACTAGTATTATGAATTGATTAATAAGAAGTTGGGTTTTTTCCTATAATTACAGATTTCTTACTATAAAATTACTATGTTTTCATTTTCCTCTTTGTTCTCCTCTAAGTAAGATATCTTTACAGTTTCTTAGGACTCTAAGAATTCTGCATTATTTGGACAAAATTTTTTTTTTTTCAAAACTTTTTTACCCCAGGAGTGCCTTGCTCCTGTCCCCTGTGCACTTCAGACAGGAGGAGCTGTGTCACAACCTCTGAAGGAGTTCAGCTTGCAAAGGAACTTGGAGCCACTTACCTTGAACTGTATACTCTTAATGACTTCTACATACAGAAATACTTTGGAGGAGTGGTGCGTGAGAATCTGCTGTTTTGGAAGTGGGGTGGAACCTGCAGAAGGTTCATGACTGATACGAGGGCTTCAGAGAGCCAGGGAGGCACACCATGGGCCCTTCCAGCAAGTGCCAAGTTCCCACCAATGCAAGATTCAAGTTAGATATTAGAAAGAAATTCTTCACTGTGAGGGTAGTCAGACACTGGAACAGAATGATCAGGGAAGCTGTGAGTGCCCCATGCTTGCTATTATTCTTGGCTGGGTTGGATGGGGTTTGGAGCAACCTGTTCTAGTAGAAACCGTCCCTGGCCATGGCAGGGGGATTGGAACTCAATGGTCTCCAAGGTACTTCCCAAGCCAAACCATTCTAGGATTCTATGATGCTATCTGAATTAGAAGTACCAAGGTTGCTCTGGTTTTAAGTAGGAAGATTTAGGAAAGCAATATGACACACTGCGGTAAGTTTTCCGCTTTTATCTTGCTGGACAGCTCCCAGCTGAATGAGGCCACTTTCCAAGATACAATTAAGATCTAAAGAGATTGGTAAATTGAATATCTTTGTGTCTGTCGATTCTAAGAAGATTAAATACACAAGAATTAACCATGATCATTTGAAAAAATGTTTTTTAAATTGTGCTAGTTCTATCTAATTATGGTAGCTTCTCGTAAAGGAGTTTTGGGACTCTCCTGGATGACTGGTAATAGTGTCAGTAGCTTTAGCCCTGCATACAGAACCTGTTATATCCCTTATCATTTGATGTCTAGGTTGTTACTAAATAACAAGAGTTTTTAAAAATATATATTTCTTGTCTTAGCTGGAATATTTTATGATCCAAAGTTTGAATCGGAAGTCATCTGAAAAAATGAAGAAAAGGAAAAAGATGCAGAAGGGCTATCGAGTCAAACCACCTCAGCTTGAACAGCCAGGTGCTCATTGATATCTGGTCTTTAGTATAATCCCTTATGTGTGTCACTTTCTTTGCACAATTAATATTTTTTACTGCATTTTTTACTAACAATTGTAACTGTGAGCTGTGCTATCTATTGTCAGCTATCCTGGTTATGTTGTGTCATCTTTTAGTAATAGCTTAATTTACATAGGGACAATTGTATGACTATATAACATTGCAACGGATATCTAGTTTATTTCAGATATAACTCATAGGAGTGGTTTTCTGGTGGACTTATGAAAATATGAATTGATAAAAGCTTTACATAAAATCTTAACAGATTACAAAAGGAAGCTGTTTTATTCTACAGTATCATCAAGTAATGTTTTTGTTTCCTTCAGATAAAGCAAGGGAGAGAAGTATGCACCTTTATGTGATTACTGAGGATCTGATGCATTTGTTCAGTGAAAAAATTACTGATGAGTAGTTACCTCTAAGTCTGTAGTTGTCTCTTCCATATTCTAAGAATTTGCTCAGACCTTAGATTTGGAATACACAGTCAAAGTTTCTTTATAGTGTAACTTTCTATAGACAGTTCATGAAA
Source organism: Aegithalos caudatus (assembly GCA_013389925.1). Classification (NCBI taxonomy): domain Eukaryota; kingdom Metazoa; phylum Chordata; class Aves; order Passeriformes; family Aegithalidae; genus Aegithalos; species Aegithalos caudatus. The sequence continues at coordinate 28,139 of WEIU01006518.1, read as the reverse complement.
GGACAGACACTTACTATTAAACTAAGTATTTCTCAACTTACTGACTGTACTAAGTATTTCCATTTTTAGAGTGTTTTACTCAAGATGTTCAAACAGCATATAAGAAATATTCTTATTGAATACCTCTTTTAAAAACCTGCTAAGGTCAGTTGTCCTGTGGTTAGCACTTGCCTAAGTTTTACCACATGACTTCTTTTGCAGAAAAGATGCCAATCCTGAAGGGTGAAGCCTCGCACTACAACGCAGACCTGCACAACCTGCTCTGCTGCTGCCAGTGTGCAGATGTGGCCTTCTACCCCGAGGACCTCAGCATGGCAGTGGAGGCTCACAAGATCATCCTCTGCTCTGTCAGCCACCTCTTCATGCTGCTGTTTGGGGTGAAGAGCCTGTCCGACACCCATGATGCCTCCATTGTGCAGCTGGCACAGAGTCTCTTTGCAGTGGAGACGGGGGATCCCTTCCCCTCATCCCCCCATGGTGCCCCACCCTGTGTCCTGCCAGTCAGGGTGGTGGTGAAGGATTCTGTGTTCTGCTCTTGTCTCCCAGACATCCTTCACTTCATTTATTCAGGTAACTGCTGGGAACAGTTACCTGATCTGGCTACACTTCCTATTGTCTCATGAAGGAATATATGCATCATGCTAGGAACATGGCTTTGCTGTTGTGAGATGAGGTCTCACCATATTTTCACACCTATTTTATCCCCTGTGATTACTATGCACAATGAAAAAAGACCATCACCTATATTTAACAAAAATTAAATTGTCTGTCTTGGTTTGGAAAAACAGGTATCTGCCAGGGAAAGGTGGAACTTCCCTTGGAATAGAGAATGTAAAATGTAAACCCCCTCCCTCCAAATTATTATAATTTTGCAATTAGGGGCTTTTAGGCACAGATTTGGGAATAGCAATAACTGTCCTTTACTAGGGATATTAAAAATACAAATGTAGTAGTACAGAAAAACAAGCAAGCAAGAAAACGAAATTCCTAGAAACCTTAACAGAGTCAGAATAATGCCTGACACCCTGTTGGTCAGGGTTTTGGAAGAAGGCCAAATAAATCCTGGAGTAACAAATGTGGTTCTGTTAGAGAAGAGATAATCCTGTAGAAAGGGTTCAGTGGTGGCAAGACCGGCCTGGTCTTCCTCTGGAATCCAGCAGAAAACAGCCTGCCTTGGTCTTCTGAATTGCAGGTTTTATCCAGATAGGAATGCTTGGCTCCACCCACTGGGTGGAGCATCTCACAAGGGGGTGGTGTAATTTTATCAGTCATGTGGTGAGCCTTAATGGCCCTTTAACAAAGATGTCCCTCAGAGGGAGGATCTGTCATGGAAGAGATAAGAAACACTGCCCCACCTGGTTTTAACAGCTGGCCATTTACAGAAGGCATCTGCTCCCTCCCCCCTGGAGTTATGAGGAATGGGTTATATAAGAGGTAAAGGAGAAAAACCTCCCTAACCAGTTTCAACAGATGGAAAATAGAATACACATTTTCGGTTACATATTGCAACCCAAAACATTATCATTCCAGATCTAATGGGCCTAAATTAAATTACTCCACAGGCTAACATCAATAACATTCAAAATATTGCCAAAAAAATTGAAGTTTGAGTCAGTTTCAGATCCTAGGCTTTTAAAATATTGTAAATGGTTGCATGTTCTAAACACAAGGGCAAGAGTGCAAAGTTACTTAAGAAAACTGAAGTCATTTTTATTCTGAAGCAGCTGAAGAGAAAACAGTGATAAGTGGTTGCAGTGTGGAGACCTCTGATGTGTTGTATGAGTTTTGCTACCAGTTGGTACAGACTGTGATCTCAACTACATAAGGCCAGCTATTAAAATGGCACTGATTTTTTTTAGTTCTTTGGATGTTGCTTAGAAAGCCTCAGTAGAAAGATTTGGTTATTTTGTTGGGGGTTTTTTGGGTTTTGTTTGTTTGTTTGTTTGTTTGTTTGTTTTTGTGGAAGTAGCCAATACCTGTTTGTTCTTTCTAATAAATATTTTCCAACCTCTCAGAGAATCTTTCAGCTTTCAGTTGGAGTTTGTACATCAAAGACAGTTCTTTCAAAATAGTGACAAGCATAAAGAATAGATGAAGAAGTTTTACACTGAAAAAAATCCCTGAATAGGTTTTTATTTTGTTGTTATTTATTGGAGAAAAGGATAGAGGATTAAATCTGGATTTTCAGCAGGTAATGGATACAGTATTGTTAATTCATATAGTAATTAATAATTTGGGTTGGAAAAGACCTTTAAGATTATCAAGTCCAACCACTAACCCATCAATGACAAACTCATCACTTAAACCATGACCCCTGGTGCCACATCCTTGAAGTGCCTCCAAGGATGGTGACCCTGCCACTGCCTTGGGCACCTTGTTTCAGTGCTTGACAACCTCTAAGGTGAAGAAATTTTCCTGATATTGAATCTAAACCTCCCCTGGTGCAGCTTGAGGCTGTTTCCTCTTGTTCTGTTACTTATTACCTGAGAGACTGTTGTCAACCTGCCTATAGCCTCCTTCTAGGCAGTTGAAGAAAGCAACAAGTTCACCCTGAGCCTCCTTTCCTCCAGTATAGATATCTTTGTAAACATCTTCATCTGTTACCATCCACAGCTGGTGTCTACTGCCTTGTGTGCACTGATTTTCCTTTTTTATTTTCCTCTATGCCAGCCGAGGAGCCATGAAATTGTGTAGTCACAGGCAGAGCTCTGCTTTAGGTCCCAGCTCCCAGCCTAAGGATCATTGCCAAAAGTTACTGTTCCTTTTGGTGCCTCTGAGAGGTGATCATGAAGGTCTCTTGAAGGTGCTTGAGGTACAGGCTAAGAGAATAAATCATGAGTTTATAGCTTCTCAGGACTGTCACATGGTGTCCATGAGGTTATAAACACTTAACCAGTGTGGTATAGATGGGAGCTGGCTGAGCTGAGGATGTCATGTACTGTAGGTGCAGACTCAGCCTCTCAACAGCAGAGCATCTTCAGGGTTGTGCTGAGTTGGGCTTGTCACTGAGCTTGATCTGTCTCCTTGTCCTGGGCTAGAACGGAAAGTTACCACAAAGCCCTGTGGTGCCTCTGTGACTTACTCCAGCAAAGTGCATGAAGACAAATTATCTTTGTTTTTACTCTCTTCATTTTCCCAAGAAAGCTATTGAGACATCTCAGTGAATATCACGGCTTTAACTGTGAAAATAACAGAAATTCTACTGTAAACTTTGTGCTGGTTTTAGCTATGAGTAACTGTGAAACTGTAACTGTGCATGAAGTTCTTCTAGTTCAGATACCTACAGAACAGTGCAGCCAGCAGCATGGGCAAAAGTTTAAAAATTTCCACAAATGTTGGATTTTTTTTCTGTATTTCTACCTGCAATATGTAGTGACTGAACTGGGAGGAATTCACAGATTGAGTGTGAAAGCGAGTAAGATGCTCTAGTCTATTGGTACTTGGTTGCACTATAAAAAGTACCATGGAAATTTAATGTGCAAAAATTGCATCTTGTCCTACCTAAAGCAAAAATCTGGCTGATTTATGTACAAACCCCCTACTATTTCTGCAGTATGTGTTTGGTGTTGATGTCATCTTTCCTCTGCCTGCCAATGCCTGTGGCTTGCTGATTTATAATCCGTCTCCCCTTGGTTTTGTGATAGGTGCTTTCCAATGGGAACGATTAGAAGAGGACATAAAAAAGAAGTTGAAGGATCCAGATAAAACAGAACATGTGCTTGAGAAAGTTAAATGCATCCTGAAAACTCCAGGGAAGGTACATCTAGCTCCCTTGGATCGCCATTAATTACTTAAGTTTTTGAGAAATTGTTTTGTAGGCAAGGTTTTCTTCTCAGTCCTTGTTTTAAAGTCACTTTCTTACACAGCCTGTACTTTTTCATGGTTTTAGTGGGTTGTTTGCAGTCAAGTACACAGAAATCCTGATGTAACATGCAGAATTAATGTAATCAGTAAAAATCACACAAGCAGGTATTCTAAAAGGATTACTTACATTCACAGCTTTGAACATTGTCTATAGGAAATAGGATTATAGGTTGCTAATTCCCATGTAATAGAGGCTGCCCAGGAAAGATTTGCTCCTGGACGTATGCCAAAAGTTGATCTTCTGCAGTAGATCAAGATGACTGGTTTCTCATATAAATGTTGTGATGTGGAAAGCTGTCTATAACTCAATATATTTAATTCAGTAGCAGACCACACAAAAAATGTAATATATATCATATTACTAAGTTAATAAAAAGTTCCAATGTAGAATTAGTTTTAATGTAGAATTAGTTTTTACTGACATTTCCTCTTGGAGCTTATACATTCCCTGATAATATTGAACTTGGTCTAATAATTTCTGTTGATTTAGACAGGAAAACCTCTCAGATGCTCTTGGAATAACACAATATAGAGATCAAAAAGTTACTGAGCTGTTTTCAGCTTCTGACTGCTCTGTTTTAGGCTTACCAATCTTAGTTCCCCCAGCTAAAATATATATAGGTTTGGCTTTGGAGAGCCTGAAGACTTCTAAGATAGTGAACCTGAGCTGCTGTAATTTCTTTTATTCTTATTTTATGCCTTCAGGGTACTCTTATTTTCCATTTATGCATTTTTCTTTGGCGGCCAAATAGAAGCTATTGTGATTTTTCTTAGTACAACTAAAAATATTATAAATTTCAGATCTTAACCATAAATTCAACCTCATCTGAATTTCACTTGTCACAATCTAGCAACATGATTTTGATGTTATTCCTTTTGGCAGTTTTAGATTACATTTTAAAGGTAAGAAAACCAAAACTGAAAACTAACTGGAGTACAGGGTTTTGGAGGGTCTTGACACTACCAGGTTATTGTAAGAGGAGTCTGTGCTCCAGCCTGTGAGCTCCCCCTTGCCTCTGTGGAGGCAATTCCTGGACAATATAAAGAAACACAAAATTTTCAGCTGCCTTGCCTCTATACACAGCATTGCACTGCAGGGTGGATGTGTCCCAGTCCTGCTACTCCCAGAGCTCTCAAAACTCATTTTGCTGCAGCAATGGGTCTGGACAGGGAATGTATGAAGAAGCATGGACTCCAGAAAACTGGTGAAGCCCAACCTGCCTGAGGGGCTGGATGGGGGAGTTTTGTTGAAAGTCAGGAATACCAAGAGAGAGCTGAGGTATGACTGTGGGCGACAAGAAACCCCTCAGAGCTGCTGCACTGTAGAAGAGAAAAGGTGGTTTCAGAGGAATGCACTTGTGAGAAGCTGTTGTTTATTTTCCCATATAAATGATGTCCCATAATATTTAGTTCTGTGGACAGCCACACTTGACAGCACTTTATTACCAATTTGTTTTTCAGCTAAACACTGTAAAGGCCTCCAAGTCTCACCAGATAAAACAGCTCAATAATACTTCTCTCAGGCTATTCTTTAACACACCTGTGCTCGCTGATGTAATCTTCAAAATACAAGGTATGGTACATCTCCTCCCTTGGCCTTCAGCCTTTATCCTTTTTCCCCTCTTCAGGAATGTGGACATAGAGATGACCATGTTCCATGGCATCAAAACTAAGGAAATATGAGTGCTTTGCTGTCGCTGTGGAAAGCAAGGAAAGCTTGTCCCTGTGGATGTCCTGTAGCAGTGTCCACTCCCATGGTTTGTCTGGGCTGAGCCTATAGGAATTTCCTCTCCCTGTCATGGCACACTGTGCCTCCCTGATTGACATTATTTTTATTCAATTTTATTCTGTATTTGTTTACTCCATTTTGTCTTGCCTTTTTTTTTTTTTTTAATTTTATTTTATTTTTTTATCTCACTCCTGTTCCCAACTGCAGAAGCACTAGGACATACTCAAGGGCTCTGCCCAACATCACACCTTGGAGAGGCATGGGTTTCACCTCTGTGCTTGTTGCCCTCACTGAAAACACAGAGATGGTGGTTATTGACTCCTGGCCAACATCCCCCTGTCTCAGGCAGGTGCTGGCTGTGGAAGCACTGGTCTTTTTTCCCCAGAAACTGACAGGAGATGGCTTCGCTGTCCTTGCCACCAGGGTTTGGTGGCCTGCAGAACTGCTGCCACCAACACCCACCACATTTTACTGCCTGATGTGCTGCAGTGTCAGGATTCATTTTTTTTCATGTGGAAATTAAATGTGTTCATCTTTACAATAAAAGATGTGGGGCAGATGTGTTACATCCTTTTGTAAGAATGAGAATGAGATGGTTTTTAAAACCTAACACTATTCTCAGTTTGTCCATACTCACCCTTCATGCAGAAATGGCTTCTAGAATTAGATATCTGTTTAATTATTTTCAGATGTAAATCTCAGGGACAAATATGAAGAATTAGCTTCTCAAACATAAGCACAGAAGGACAAGCAGACTCTTTCTAGATGTTCTGTTTAATACACAGAAAAAAAACTCCACAAAATATCTTTGAAAAGGAGAGGGAAATACTGATTTTGCGCTCAATGACACAAACAATTCACCCCAGAGAGTCTGTGGGAAGCTGACGAAACCAGAACACTATCTATTTTACAGAAACAAACCCCAAATCTCTGAATGGGTTGACATGTATTTTAAAAAAACATGCTTATCCACTAATAAAATATGAACTGCTTTTCCTAGTCTTCCAAATTTTTTTCTCAAATTCATCAGAGTAACTGTATCAAAATGAAATAACTACTAAGAGAAATTGAAGGCCCTAATCTTAACCAGACAAATTTGTAACTTTTTGAGCAATTCCTTGGATACTTAGCATTTCTTTGAGCTTTCTAGCTTAGAAAAGTATGGGAGAGAGGAAAAATAGGAGCCCATTTTGTCTGTGTAAAGACACAGAACGTGACTGAACTTCTTAATTAGTAGATAAATGTCCATTCACAGGCACATACAAGACATAGAGCATGCAGCTTAGACATCTTGAAAGTAGAAGTACAGGGGGTAGAAATAGAACAAAAGACAAAAAATGCCAGAAGGCTTCAAAGAATTACTCAGTTGCCAATGTTTAAAAATACAATTAAAACAGTACCTTTTTTTTAAGTATATACAGAATACTTCTCTTGCATGTCAGTTGATCTATTTGTTATAATTTTGATTAAAACATTTACATCCACCTCTAAATGCTCATTTTGGCTTTGGTTGCTGTCCTGACTGGCACTTGCTTGGCACTTCCTTGCACACAGAACTATACTGCTCAGTCCAGCTGGACTCTGCAGCCTGAAAGGCCTCTACCACCTTGGGCTGTTGGCTTCTCCAGGTTTTCCCAATGTTGTAGTAAAACAAACGATTCATTTACAAATAATAGAAAATTAATAAATTTCTGGTAATGATCATGAGTGTTTTTTTCATAAGAAAACCATTCCGGAAATTCACTTAGGCACAATATTTAATCTACTTACATTTATATTTACTTGACTTAATGGAATTTCATCTGGCAAAATTTGCCTTTTTCTGCTTTATTTTGTTATTCTGGTACAAATCTTAGTTATCAGTAGGGTTGCTGGTGGACATAAATGACACTTCAAAGAATCATTCAGGTTGGAAAAACTCCTAAGATCATCAAGTCCAACCATTTACAATTTGCATAACAATTCCTAGCTCTGCATATTTATGGACTGGGCTGGAGGTTCAGTTTGTGTGAACAGATCAATTCTGTTTTGTCTATTCTCTTTTGGTTTAGTCTATTTAATTTTGGTTTAATTAATTTTTTGCTTGTTGATTTCGCTTTATTTTACTATTCATTATTCATCTTAATGCAGTGAGTGTGTTGTTAGTTATTGTCAACTTTCAACACTTTAATCATGTTTAGTGGAATGAAGTCCTCCTAAGAAGACATGAGCTTTAAAAGAAGACCTTTCTGTGTTATATAAAACCATTGTATATTTATTTTGTCTTGCATCCTGCAGGTGCAATGGTACCAGCCCACAGGGCAGTTCTGGTGGCTCGCTGCGAGGTTATGGCAGCTATGTTTAATGGCAATTATCTAGAAGCAAACAGCATTCTGGTTCCAGTGTATGGGGTTTCCAAGGACACTTTCCTGTCCTTCCTAGAGTACCTTTACACTGACTCCTGCTGCCCAGGTAAGGAAACTGTAAAATACAGGTCTATATCTGTGACTAATTTTTCCACAGCAGGGCATTGATAGAGAGTAATGTAGCAGCACCTATTTAATTGAAAAGTACCAATATTTCAATGTGCAATGTCTCAAGAAAGAGAACTTTTTTGTATTGTGCAATAAAAAAAAATCTGTCTTATACAAGTAAAATAGAAGAAATATTTCTAATAAAATTATGCATTTGCTTTGTGCTTACATAACAAGACACGAAGCTGCAATTTCATTTCTGATCCATTACAATATTTGGAATTTTCTTTTTTACATTACAGTAATACTGCTTTCTAGTCTGGATTCTGAGTTTTATTTAAAAGTTGTCATTTCTTGAACACACAAATAGCTGAGTTTATTATAAACAAGGTTAAATTGCAGGAATACCTTATTTATACATGTGTTTATCTTATGCGTATATAAACCCAGAAAAAATACGTCAACAGGAGTGTTTGGCAAGAAAAATTGAGCTAAAATATTCTTTTTGTCTTGACCTTTATCTTTTTTTATGAGAAGAAAATCTGCATACTAAATCTAAAACATGATTTACACGCAACTAATTTTTCCTTGATATAATGAATAAATCATGTTCAAATATGTATTTCTGCTTTTGTTTTCTTTTAAAATAATCATTCCACCTTATTCTTAGATATTCCATGTTTCTTTTTTCACTCCACCTAATATTTTTTTGTTTATCAGTTTAAAAATGCAACCACCCTGCTATATAAAAAAAAGGAAAAAAAGTCGCTCTTTGTCTTTTGACTTTTGTATTTTCTTGTATGATAAAAGTGCTTTTCTGAAAGGGATCTTAGCTAAACTACTTAATAATTATCACTTACTTGAAATAAATCAGCAGCACTTGACTCATCATCTTCAAGATCCATTATATTGACAGCAATTCTTGACACCCATCTGCCAAAAAGTTCTAAACACTTTTTTTCTTAATTGAATAGCTCATCTGGAAAAATAAGGTGATACAGCAAACAGAAAAATTATAGTAATGAAAAATAAAACAGGGTGATCACAGCAGTCTGATTTTGTGTCTGTTGTTAGGTATCTAAAAGATGACTAAGATCTAAAGATCTAAAAGATGACTTGGTGAAAAGTAGCTTTGATCACCTTCTCAAAAAAAGTAAAATACATTTAACTTGTGTCTTCTTGTTTTCTAGTCAGTATTCTTCAAGCAATGTCTCTGCTGATCTGTGCAGAGATGTACCAAGTAATGAGACTCCAGCATATTTGTGAACTCTACATCATCACGCAGCTTCAGAGCATGCCTAGCAGGGAACTGGCTTCCACAAGCCTCAGTATTGTTAGTTTGCTCAAAAAAGCTAAGGTACTTATTATCAAATATATATATTTAATATCAAATGAGAATATATATATATTGACTTTAATAAGTTGTTTGTTTTTTAAGAGTTTTTAAATCTTAACAGCAATTTCTGTTCCCAAGGAAATATGGTGATATAAAATCTGTTTATTAGGGATAACTGGTGATGCAGGGCTGGCCAGAAGAAATCCTTCAGCCTTTAATTGCCAAACGTGCAGTCACAGAATCATAGAATTGCAGCAGGGAGAAACTGGACAACTGAGTAACACAACCAATATGATTGAACAGAAGTCTATTTATTGTTTACATACAACCCCAGTTAGAGTTTTCTAACACTACCGTTCACCTGTGCAAGTGTCTTTTGGCTGGTTGAGTCACTGGTCGGGGGCAGGCACAGACCCTTCCGGGCATTTAATTGGTCAAGTGTCCATCCTCATGTTCCGTGACCTCTATCTGAGTTTTGAATAATTTCGACCACAGTTTCTCAGTCTTATTTTTGTCCTGTTTTTCATCCTGGTGTTTTCCCCATAGCCTTGAAGGATTCCTGAGAACCTTTCAAAACAAGACTGAAAGTAGCTCGTTATTTATATATGGTTTGGCTGGTACACCGAGTGGTCTAAGTTGTGCAAATACATTGCTACATAGAATTGCCTCTACCACTGTACCAGGGCAGCCTGCTCAAAAGCTTAACACCCCTTGCCATGAAGAAATTTTTCCTTCTATTCAGCCTAAACCTCCTTGGCACAGCCTGAGGCCATTTCCTCTTGTCCTGTTATTTTTTTTATGGGAGCAGAGACCAACTCCCACCTGTCCACAACCTCTGTTCAGGGAGTTGTGGAGAGTGATGAAGCCCCCCAAAGTCTCTTTTTTCCCAGTATAAAAAGCCCCACCTCCTTCAGCTGTTCTCCATTAGATTTGGGCTCTAGAGGACAGATCCTCAAGTCCCACCCTCATCTGTGGAATTTCCTTTATGATGGACACACTGCAGTAATTCAGCTTAATCACATTACTTTAAGGAATTGTTTTTTAGGCAAGTAAAGATGTATTTGTTCCTCTCTTTATCAAAAATAAAATAATGTGGTATGCAGGTGACAAAGGAGTTCCAACTGGATAGACTATTGAGACAATGCATAAAAGCATGAAAAGAAAATACGAGAGGCTGAAAAAAAGAGAGACAATAAAGGTAGGGTTGGAAAACAGAAGAGGAAAATAAAAACTAGATTGCAGGATACTGCCTTAACCAAATAGGATTTTCTGCAGAAGGAGGACACCACAAAACCAACATGCTACATTCCTTCCCTCCATTTCTGAGAAGCTCTGCCTCTGTGCAAATGACAAAATTCCCAAGATTCATGATTCCTCGGGGTTTTTTTCTACCTCTGGGAGGGGGACTTTCATAATTTGTTCTTGGGTATTCACCTGTTTACATATTTCCATTAAAAGACTTTTCCTTCTTTATCTTCCACAGTCAAAACTTTATTTAGTAAATTGGAAAGCTGAAATCTTTTGACATGTGAGATGTGGTTATGTTTCAGACATGACAGCATTAAGTGTTTTTTTGGCTTTTCTTTCTTCCCACAGTTTCACAATTCTGATTGCCTTTCAACTTGGCTTCTTCATTTTATTGCCACTAACTACCTCATCTTCAGTCAAAAGCCTGAATTTCAAGAACTTTCAGGTATCTTTATGTTCATTTTGAAGAGACAAATGTTTTTCTGTTTTGCTGAGATGAAAAATGATGTTCTGAATAATACCACTTTTGCATGAGAAAATAACTAGGGTTTCTTTAGGATATTTCAGCAGGATGTTTCACCACCCTACTGAGGGATCAGCACACAACATGACACAGCCAGCACTGCATCACCACTTTTTTGGTTCCTATTGGGATGGCCAGGTTCACTCCCATAACTGAATTTGCTGGAACAGTTTGGTCATTGTATATCAACCCCTTCATGTTATCTTCATAATTTAAATCAAGGTAATGGGTCATTTTTGGCACTTCTTCTTCAAGTGCTGGGGTTTTCCTTCAAGAAAATTGGGTTCTTATAGTGCATTCCATCAAATCCTAAAAATGAAAAATCTATGGTCCATTCAAGTAAATAAATCCAACTTCTTCCAGGGACCTAAGATTTATTTTTCCAAGCATTTGTATTTGCTCCTGGTGGTGTAACTGGAACATTTTGCTCATTGCCTGTGTGATTTTCCTTCACCCTGATGAGGGGTATATTTCTTTGACTTGGAGACATCTCTTTGACCTGTGACACCTCATCACTTCGAGATTCAGGACAGCAACAGAGAAGCAGGCAGTGGCTCTCCAAGGGCTTTCCAAGACCTGAGACCTTCACAGAATCAGCTGAATTCAAAGAACAGACAAGGATCATTGAGTGCAACTTCTGGCTCTGCACGGCACCATCCCCAGGAGTCACCCTGAGAGTATTGTCCAAAAGCTTCATGAATTCTGTCAGGCTGGTGTTGTAATCACTGCCCTGGGGAGCCTTCCAGTGCCCAAACACACACTGGGGGAAGAACCTTTTTCTAATCCAGCCTAAACCTCCCCAACATAACTTCAGGCCATACCCTTCGATCTGTCACTGGTCATCACTGAGAAAAGATGAGTGTCTGCCTCTCCTTTTCCCCTCTGCCTCTTCTTCCCCTCACAAGGAAGCTGCAGGCCCCACTGAGGTCTCCCCTCAGTCTCCTCCAGGCTGAACAAACCAAGTGCCCTCAGACATTCCTCACACAGCTTCCCCTCAAGGCCCTTAACTGTCCTCCTTAGGACACTCTCTAATAGTTTAGTATCATTCTTATAATGTAGCACCTTAATCTGCCCCAGGACTTGAGGCAGTGCCATCCTAGTGGACAGCAGAGCAGAACAATCCCCTTCCTTGCCTGGCTGGGGATGCTGGGCCTTGTGCCCCCCAGGGACACCCTTGAGTCAAGCATGAGTCAGCAGTGCCCTGGCTGCCAGAAGGGATGTCCCTTCTGGCTACCAGGACACCGCTCACTCATGTCCAAAGTGCCATCAAGCAGGACCCGCAGATCCCTTTCCAGGGCACTGCTCTCCTACATCTCGTTCTTCAGTCTGTCCGTACATTCAGGGTTGCCCCATCCCAGGGGCAGAGTCCAGCACTTTCCCTGTTTGAACTTCCTATGGTTGGTGATCACCCAGTCTTCTAATTCATTGAGGCCTCTCTGCAAGGCCTCCCTGCCTTTGAGGAAGTCAAAGCTCCTCCCAGATTTGTAGCATCTGCAAACTTCCTCAGTGTCCTTTCCAGTCCTTCATCCAGGTCACTTATGAAGATGTTGAAGAGCGCAGGGCCAAGGATGGAGGCCTTTGGAACCCTGCTAGTGACAGGTCACCAGTCTGATATCACCACAGTCACTGTAACTGTGAGCTGTGAGCCAGTTGCTCACATGATGTGTTTATCCATCACATGATGTGTTTATCCAGCTGTGAACTGGACATTTGTCAAGAAGGATCCTGTGAGAAACGGTGAGTATCAAAAGCTTTACCCACATCCAAAAACATCATATCCACTGGCTTCCCTTGATCAACTGGACGGTTACCTTGCCATAGAGGAAATCAGATGTGATTTGCAGATTATTCCCTTGAACAATGAAGCCCTGCCTTGTGCCCAGTTGAGTGCAGTTTGCGTGCCCTCAGGCTCCACAGGCTCTGGGCCTCTCTGCTGTGCCTTGGTCTGAAGCCCTCAAGGAACCAGGAACAACGGCTGCAAGCTGACTCTGGAATATCTGGGGTTAAGCGGATAAAAATTAATCTTTCTGCAAAAGCAGAAGGGATTAATCTAAATAATATGGTAAAAGACACTTATATGACTTTGTCAGTGATAAAAATCACATACCATAAGAGATTAACATCTTGCTGAATTCTCAGCTGCAGTCCTCACCTTGTTTCGGTACTGATCTTTCAACTGGCACAGGAATTAATATATCCTGCTTTATAGTTCTGCAGCATAGAAAAATCCTTGCATACCACATATGGCTATCCTCTAGGGATAAAGTATGCTCATCTTTACAAATATCTCTCTGCTGTCCTTAATAAGTATTGTATTCATTTTTACAAAACTTTTTTATTACTAACTTAGGAACAAGGCAACATTGTGTGGTAACTCTTATATCTGTGCCATAGCAGAGTTCAGTGAAAAATAGGCAGCACATATCTTAACTTTTGTACTTGTCTTTATATCCTTAGTGTTTTCTAATCTGTTTTAAAGGACTTTTTGAAGGCTGTGCACATGTACTCTATGTATATATATTACATTTAATTCCTTTATTTCTTTTTCTAGTGGAAGAGCGCAATTTTGTAGAGATGCACCGATGGCCTTCAAGCTGGTACCTGAAGCAGCTTGCTGATTACAGGAACTATATCCACTCTCAGAAATGCCACTGCACAGTAATGTAAAGAGACTGAATACAAACAAAGTGCATTTCAACTGCAAAAGTTTTGGAGTGGGGATTATATAGAATATAAAAACTGTGTCAAGAGTGAAACATGATGCTGACCTCCTCTGGAAAATACAGACATTCTTTGTTTTGCTAACAAATCACTATAATATCTACCTTGAAGCACTGAGAAATGTATGTTGAAATTTTATTTTAAGCACAAGGACTTAATATTCATGAGATTAAATGTATTACAGGACAGTGCCATGATTGGCATCTGTTTCCCCTTCTAATTCTGTTTTGTTTTGTTTCTTTTACTGTTTTTTTAATGGTTATTTGTGGCTGCTAAGCAGAATCTGTTGAAAATAGACTGATTTTGTAAATCTGTGTATTACAACACAGTACAGTAACAGTGCAGGGAAGCTGAGAAGCCAGGTCATAAGTTCTTCACATACTTCAGGATGCAAAAATTTTCTGCAGTATTTGTTAGTTAACAATATTAAGGGTAGGCTTAAGAAGCATTGTAGTTACTATTAATTTATTACTTCAGAGAAAGCCTGTAGTTCTGTTACAACCTGCTGCATCCCTCTTCCTTCCGTGGGTTGCAGCGGCCACCACCAGACACTCAAAAAGGTCCTGGCTAGGCAACAACCCTATGAATAGATATTTTCATTCCAGAGGAATGCTCTGCATCACTGTATTCTCTAGTGCCTCCCAAATATCTAAAAAAATTACATAATTTTGTTCCTGCCAATAAGTAGGCAATTTTAACAATCTGCAGAACACCTTTATTAGTGTGGTCATATTGTATTTTCCCCCATGAGGAATAAAGAGAGGAGAAACTACATATGCTCAGAGTATATTCATATGGTACTGATGGACATGGAAGGAAGGCAGAGGGATGAACAGCCTTTCACGGGGTCTGAGCAAAAAATCTCACCAGCAAAAGTGACTCTTCTGGGAAAAGTGTGTCTTGTAATTGTAGGTCCAGGTAATAGCTGGCAGCATAATTGTTAGTTGTGCTGGTTAGGGAGGAGATGACCCTCACAGATTTTCTAGTGCTGCCAGGGATGTTGGCTTTTGTGGTGGGACATGAGCTCAAACCTCCCTAGGGGGATTCAAGTTTATGAAGAGTTTCTAGAGTTCAAGTTTAGTTATCATTGTGTGCTCATAAGCCACACTGTGTGTGACAAACCTAGCTG
Organism: Aegithalos caudatus; assembly: GCA_013389925.1. Taxonomy (NCBI): domain Eukaryota; kingdom Metazoa; phylum Chordata; class Aves; order Passeriformes; family Aegithalidae; genus Aegithalos; species Aegithalos caudatus. Next base: position 13,136 of record WEIU01006518.1, on the reverse strand, counting down.
TGGATCCTTTCTGAGATACAAGAGAAAAACCCAGAATATTATGACTGGTATGATCCTTGCAGATGCTATTTAGCATTTTCTTGTCCAAAATAACTTGTCATGTTGCTGACTTGTGTGTACATAGTATGTGCTATGCCAAAATGAACCCAGCCTTTACCTGAGCGTAGGTGCTTTTCTACAAGCAAAATCTAATCAAGGAACTGAAAGCCTCATTGTCATTCTTGTACTTTCAATTCTGCTTTTTCATCTGCCTTTTTAATTTGACATGTAGCCTGAGACTGTGGCATTTCTACCACATAAAATGTACCTGGAAACTGCACTTGTGAGAAGAAGATAGAAAAACAAATTTCTGGAGCTAAATTTTTTTTTAAACGTATAATAATTGCTATATTTTTTCAATACAATTTTATAGGGAAATTGTTCTTTTCAAATTCCATTCTAGAATCATAGAGATTTTTTTTTTCTGGTGATACTTTGCAGAGCTTCAGAGGGTGTTTCCTTCCCTATTTTTGTATATACACAAAATAAAAAAAAAAAGCTTATAAACCAGCTGGCTGCTACAGACTCAAAATTCCAAGGTTAATTTTATTCAAGAGTGATTCATTTTTTAAAAAACCTCTGCATCTGCAGATCCTAAAGATCTTTAAAAAATGAATATACTTATCTATGTCTTGCATATAAGGGAGTCTAAAATATATATTGCTTTTTCAAGATAATTAAAGAAAACTGAAATTATTAATCAAAAAAATTACTAAGAAAGTAATATGTATGGAACTTCCACATGAGAAAAGTAGTTTTTATTACTATATAGTTATCAAAATTTTAAGCAAACATTAAATTACTGGATAAATATTAATAAAACTGTAAGTTTTTGAAGCTTAAAGTCATAGAAAAATTTGTGCGTAGTACTAAATTTGTGCATAGTACTAAACTACAGCTTACAACTACATCTCATAGCAACCTTGGGTGCTTCTACCAGAAGCCAGCTCAATTATCAAAAGTGGGGATTAAATGCTGACATCCTATGGAAAAGCAACACAAAAGCTTTGTGAATGCTAATATAAGCTTCCTGTAGTCCTGCATTTTTAATATTTTAAAAGCTTTCCCAGTTTTTCCACTAGAAGTTAGTCTGTTGCTAATAATTTGTGTATAGATAACACATGAGAAAGTGCTGGTTTTAATTTTCTCTAAGTGTTTTATAGGTATTTAAAATTAGGCTTAATGGAAATAGAAATACTTTATACCTAAACCAGAGAAATATTTTGTTATTATGCATTTTAGTTAGTGATAGCCACAGGTTTTATATAGAGAAGTCAGGCAGTATAAAATATTTATTATTTATTTAAATTAATTATTCATATTATTATTTATTCAGATTAATTCTTACTACTATTCAGACAATAAACCAAGTTTCCATTTTACTGCCTATACTCATAATGCTGCCTGTATCAGGTGCAGATGTGCTGTACTTGTAGACAATAGACCATCTGATAAATTTTAATTCTAAGAAGGAATCTTACTAGAAATTCTTATTTTCAATGTATAATATGATTTTCTGTAGTAATGTATGTATCTTAAAGCTATTTTAAAACCTGATACTTTTAGCATTTAGAAACATGACTGAAAGTAGATAATGATGCTTTGTGAGTTGCCATTCTTAGCCAGTTTTAGTGGAGGCTTTAGGACTGTATCCACCACAGATAGTCAGGAATTAGGGTATACTGAATTTGGTATTTATTTATAACTAATTACGGCATAAAGTAAAAACTGCTATGATATAAAACCCCTACCTCATACGATGGCATGAAGTAAAAATTAGGAACAAATTGAAAAAATAAAAATATATTTAGGAAGTAGTTTTGAAAAAATAAAATGTTTCTGGAATGCTTCCACTTGTTCCAACACCTCCCAAACACCCCTGGCACTGGCAGCATTGGGATCAAAGAAAGAGCTCAGTGGTGAATTTGGATGCCCCTGGCAGTATCCATAGCATTTAAAATTGTATATTTAGGCTTAAGTTTAAGTAAAGATGTACCTCCTGAGTCCTTCATTAGAGCTAACTCTCAAAATTAACTTTTAGAAAATATTTTTTTGAATAATGGGTTACACCCTTATTCTTTGCTGTCTTATATATGTGTGTTCTTGTCCCAAACTAGCACTAAGCTTTATAAAGACTAAAAAAAAAAAGCTTTCTGCACTAATAAGATTTTTCACATGATAGTTAGAAAACCTTTGCTATTGCCCTTAGGCCATGGTGTGTTTGATTTGAAAAAAAAAAAACAAACCTGTTAACAAAAAGAATAACTACTTTATTAGGCATGTCCTGAAACTCTTGTATGTTTTTCTTTTAGTGTACCCTAACTAAATTATGCATTTTTAGATGGAATATGTAAAATTTTGATACAAAATAATAATTAAAAATACGTCTAATCAGTCTCATGTGATTATTTATGGATATGTATTAGCATACTTGAGTATTACAATGGAGATATTTTTGTAGTTTATTGGAATCACAGAACCATACTGGCTTGGGTAGAGCCATTGACTTGGGTTGCAGGGGTCTTAAAGATCATCTTGTCCCAACACCCCTGCCATGGGTGGGGATACCTTCCACTAGAACAGGTTGGTCAGAGCCCCATCCTCAGCTTGGACACTCAGCTCCTCAATCGAGCACCCACTGACCCACAACAGCAGCACTGAGCAGTGCTGGAAGCTGCAGGCAGTGTCTGAAAAGCCAGAGTGTGTACAGGCAGCAGTGAGAGAATTTGGGAGGAAGGGCAGAAGGGCTTGATTTATGAAGCATTGAAGAAAGAGGGAAGAAAGAGAAAAAGGAAGAGGAGATCAGGTAGGAGAGGATCACCAGTCTTGGGTCCAGCATTGATCCAGCCAAGGGTGTCCAGGGTACTGTGAGTTCCCCATCCAGGCTCTGGGGGGGGTAACCTTTTTATAGGTAAGTATGTGTGGCTTCCCAGCATTTTTTGTTATCCATTGGTTCTAAAATGAGAGGCAACAAGAACTGCTACCCCATCTTCACTGACAGTACTGTAAATATGTGGGAATATGCTCATCTCTTTCCTAAAAGCTTGTCTGGTGAAATTTTTGCCATCTTGTGGCAAGCGCAGAACTGCAAGAAATTTACTGTGAGAAGGGATAGATGGGTGGATAATAATCGTGCAGAGGATTGGCACTAACTTTGCTCTAGATGACGTCTTGTTTCTTGTGATGTGATACAATATTCAGCCATCAAGGGTTACCAGGGATGGTAACCAGTGCGATGTGTCCACTTCACTGTCGTGGTAATAGGAGAAGTTCTGCTGGTGGAGAGCAAGTAACAGAGTATTTGCTGTGCTTGTAAGCCCACAGTGTCTCTTAAAAAAAATAAGTACTAAGACATATCAGCCAGTCCAGGTCTGCTCCAGAAGCCTCAAGTTGAAGACAGAGAAGGCAAACACCTAAGGCAGCAACACTTCACCCAAGTACAGAGGTTTGGGGTGGAGGGCTGAATTCTGGTCAAATTTATTTTAATAAGGTTTGCAGTTGTTCTTCCTCTCCAGGTTATTACTTCTAAATTTCCAGCAAAGTGATGTCCTCACAGAATGTTTTTACTGCGCTTGTTTCACATTCAATATTATTATGAAAATGGCTATTTTGAAAGCCTGTATCTCATAAAGTCTTTAAGCCATTCTTAACCTATGTGGTTGTCACATTTGGAGAGGAGGAGGAGGCTCAGGTCAAGTGGTGAGGCAAACCCCCCTACCCTCCAGTACTGAGATGCATCCCTTTTCTCAGTTCTGCTCTACTCTCAGCCTCTCATTCAAGGACAGCTGAAAACAATGGTTGAGCTCAACAAGAACACCACTCTAACCATCTTCATCTTGTGCAGCCTGCTGACAAAGTCCTTTGTGTGTCAGGGAGGCCAGCTTGGTCAGAGGAAAGCCAGCCCTGATTCTGATTTTAGTGGTTGTCAGGGTGAGGACTGTGTTTTCAGGTTTTTTAACCTGAAAGAATTTCCACATGACCTGGAGATTCACCTGGGAACTCCAAGATGAAGACATTAAATTCTCGCCATTCTTGGCTCAAAAGGATAAATGTTGCTGTTGGACACAAAATGAAGAGCTTTACTCCAGGTAGAATAAAGTTGAGAAAGGCTTTTCTTAAAATTTTGCACAGCTCTTTTATAACATACTGCCTTAAGGAACTGTATAATTGGCCAGTAAAGACATTTCTCTTCATTGGTTAAATAATAGAAACAACACCTGTGAGAGGGTTGTATGAGAATTTAGCTGTTTTATGAAGATATAAAAAACTTGCTTACATTCACTGTCCTTGAGAGAAATGGGTTCTCTCAAGGGAAAAAGAAATCAGCTACTACAGGCTGAAAACTCCATAGACTCAGAAAATCAGACCCACAGTTAAAGATTTGGGGGGTGGCTATAGGCTGTAAATGCACAATCAACAACATTATTTTAAAAGTTCAGCCATGCTCAGTAAACAAGAGAAATCAGCTGGACAAGCCTGGGCCATGACAGACCCATCCTTTAAAGGCCACAGATACTCCAGTTCATATACAAAGACTTTCTAAAGACTGAGGCATCTTTTTATTCATTAACCTGATGAGTTCTGCTTTTTCCTTCACCAAAATCTTCTTACCTGCAGCAGCAGGTGGGGACCACCCCATGCACAGGTGCCGCCTCATCAGCAGCACTGCAAGCTGGGATGCTCAGGCCTGTTTTGCACCGTTGGTTACCCCAGCTATGAGCAGGCAGGGGACAAAGCAGTGGTGAACGGGCTCCTGGTGAAGCGAGCAGGGTGCCAACCCCCCATCACATTCCTCTGCCAAGGGCACTGTGCCCTTCCCCACTCCCAGAGGTCTCAAGCAGCCTTCTGGTCTTCAGGGATGTTCTGCTTTGTTCCCCAGCTATGAGTTTGCAGAGTTAGATCTGAGCTACACAGAGCCTCCTGAGCTCATATGATCATTTTTAATAGGCATATAAAGCACCTTTCCAGCAACTAGAACTTTAAATAGATTGGTGGCTCTTTTGCTGTAAAATTCAGAAAATCTTTTTGCACCTAAGGGAAAACGTGTGTTGTTTTCTCCTGTTCAGAGTAGAGGGATTTTATTTCTCATTTGGTTTCTTAAGGCATCTGGACAGAAATGACAGGTAGAAACACACAGTCCTAATGAGTGTGTGGACATCCTAAAGGCAGTTTACAGGAAGAATGAAATGTGACCCAGAAAAGGATGTGCTTGTAAATCCTCAGTCTCAGTGCACATTCTCAACAGCACTCTTGCATGCTCTGTCAACCAGCAGCAGTCACCAGGCCAAGGGGAGGCACCCCAGCAGAATTCACCCCCTGCTCCCTATTGCAGCATTCCTTGTGCTGCTGCACTGCAGTACTGTAGGACCACCCCCTGCCCCAGACAAAAAGGACCCAAGTCTCAGGGTTTAAGAGGTAACATTTTCTTGAACTTCACTTGAGAGACAACAGCTCGGGTGTTCAATCAGAAAATATACCAAGATGTCTCAGTTATGGGGCTTAATATCAGAGGCATGGAGAACAGTTGAGGAATTTGTAAAATACTCTCCAAGGAAGAAAAGAGTATTCACAGCCCCATTTGAGTGTTCCCAAATATTGCCCTCCCTCAGTCAATTTCATATTCTTTCCCAAAAGAAGGTTATGGCATTGTTGGCCATACCTCTACCCTGTAACCTGGATAAATAAACAGTAGGAAACTTAGGAAGAGGACTTCAAAGTCCCCCATGGTATGTGCAAGGATCAACATCTGTGTCACTCTGGAAAGACTGGTTGTGACAGACTATTTCTGAGAAAGCTATAAAATGGACAGAGTTTCCTTGGGGATACTTCCACACAATTTCTCTTTAAAACCCATTGAAGTGCCTTGCCTACAACAGTTCTCTCTGTCTTTTAAAAAACACTTGCAAAGATCTGGATATTATTGGGCTCACTGACAAGGTGAGGCCATGATCTCCAAGCAGTCCTGGGGAATTGGTTCATCTGACAGCTTAGGGCAGCCTATATGCATTCCCCTGTAACCCTCCAAAACAAGGTGATTTGGGAAGGGGCTTATCCAAACTACTGTGCCTTTGACCACTTTACACAAAGAGATTAAATTAACAAGAAAGGTTAAAAAAACCACCCCTTCACTTATTATAAAGTATTTCCATTTGCTACAACATTTTCTCAGAATTTGGACAACTTCATAATAGAGGTAGTGGGTGTCCACCCTCTACTGATAAAATTTATTTCAGTGTACAAACCTAAGTCTTGAAGAAAAGGATTGACCAGAAGAAAGCTAGTCCAAACATAATATAAGCAACAATGAGAGAGGGAATTGCCAGTAGTGAGATTTCTTTCTTGTTAAAGTTGAATACTAACTTCCATAAACTCCTTAGACTTGATAAATTTCCTTGAAATAATACTACATTTTAAAGAAATAATCTAGTGTTCAATGCTAATGTAGCCTACTGTTCAATAACTAAAATAATCCTAAATCAACTAATACTCTATTTGAAATAAAAAATCCAGAGTTCATAGATTTATCAGGCTAAAGCAGATGTCTGGTGTAAGGACTGCACTCACTGCTTGTCAAACTGACATATGCAACTCTGAATATGTGACCACTGTTTCTGGAGGTACGGGCACCTGCTCTTCATTTCAGGGTATCTGGGGCTACCCTGTGAAAGAGAAATCAAAAGAAAATTAGGGCATGCAAACATTTCTGCAGAGTTTAGAATCTAATGTCCTTTGCTTAAAAAAAGCTTTGAGCCAGACCCAGCAGTAAACACACCCTGCAGGTCTGGTGCCACACATACCTGTTTGTATCTGCTGATAATCTGCTAGGATTCAATGAAGCAGCATCTTCAAGGAAAAAAAAAAA
>WEIU01006517.1:76907-121739 GCA_013389925.1 Aegithalos caudatus | reverse complement strand
GAAACACTGCCTTACCTTGTTTTAACAGCTGACCTATTAATAGAAGGCACCTGCACCCTCCCCTGCCTCCAAGAGATATGAGATAAAGAAAAAGACCTCTTTAACTGGTTTTAACAGATTGAGAATAGAATATATTTTGCATTGCAACTGAAGACAGCATGTTTATTTGTTAGAGTTTATGGAAGTAATCCAGTCAGTGCAAAGTGAAAGCTTAATCTTAAGTAAGACAATTAAAAGTTAAAGATATGCATTCAGAAAATAATAGGTAAATGTTATACTAAATAGCCAATAGAATGCATAGCAGGACAACAAAATAAAGGCATGTGTACAACCAAGACACTTCTTCAATTTCTGTTCATGTTCATACTTTATTATTGATGATAATTTCTTTTTTCCTTTTCCCATTCTCTAACTTTCATGTATATATTTCTAGCTCAGTCACCTATACCTGCCAAGATGAGAGGGAGGCAATAGAAGTTAAAAATGGACTGGCTCTTTTGCCATTTCCCAGTCTAAAATATTTAATATACCCTAAGATAGTGCACAAAGGTTAAGAATGTGGCTTCTGCTTTGGAGAGCAGAGGTCATCTGGCAACCCAGAGGAGTAAGCACCTCACTGTTAGCAAGATTGTACTGTTTTTTTTCCAGCGTAGCATGTCTAGTATTTAAGCTTTGTCCCGGTTCCATACATGGGTCCAAGCCACATCCTGTTCAATGGAGTTAGCAGAACCTCTGCATAACTTCTCTGTGGGGCCATTTCTAAGTTCCATGCTGGTAGGACATCAATAGCTCTGCACCACAAACATGGTTTTGTCTGGGGTGTGGAGGCAGCCTCCAAAGCAACTTGCTGCATTCTTTGGCAGCCAAGCTACAGAAGCATATGGCACTGAGTTACTTACTGAATAATATTAAAAATAGTATAAGGCTCTGCGTTTTAATGGAGGGACTATATTGCTGCTCATTAAACACTTCAGAAATGTCCATCTTCATAAATATAAAATATAGAATTACCTATGCCAAAGAAAGGCATTATTACACTTCCTTAAAATGAAATCTTCCAGGTTTTAAAATGCTTAGTAATACTGGCTCACTGACATCCTTCTTGTGACCTTAAAACAATTTTTTGTTGTTTCCTTTAAATAATTTAGTGAGTGATTGCTCAGTGATGATGTTTAAATAAAAACACAATGTGATAGTTAATCTGCGAGACAGATGCTATTAATATTGGATGGATGTAGTTTCAGAAGTATTCTGCCTGAATCCAAAGTACTAAGCTGGATATAAATAGTGGTGGATTTCCCTTATGTGGAAAATGTAATAGCCCCATTAAGCATGTCTTTGCTGCAGAGTCAGGCTGTATATTGACCCTCAGCTTTGAGTACCAGCTTTTATTGAGATGAGGTGCAAGGAGCCAGACTGCAAGGCTATTTTGGGGTAATGAATCCTCATTAGCTTGGTGCTCCCTTGGGTATTTCTGTCATGCTTCACAGGACATCTCACCTAGTTCTTTCTCTCTGCAGTACATGGAGTTGTCTCAAATCTAACTCATTTGGTCTCAGACCCAGAGCACCTTTGAATAGCTGAATTATATAGCCCAACCATAATAATTTCAAGGAAATTATTATTTAAATAATAATGAAATTATCAATGACATTATCTTGATCTGTAGCAACAAAGAGTGGGTAATAATGACCATGGCTTGGCCTTATAGAGGGCTGCTATAACTTAAGGTCACTTGCCAACAACCAAGGAATGAATGTGATGCCTTTACAAGGTCAAGCTGTTTCTGAAAAACCTCTGTTCCTGTGAGCTAGGTCCTCACCAGGAAACAGGGAAAATGAGAACCCTGAATGAAGGTGAAAAGCTGTCTCTAACTTCTCTTTCCAACTTCATGATCCTTCAGAGACCAACAACATCAGAGTATGTGTGTGGGCATGATGAATGGAGTAAAATGCAGAGCTGAAATATGAATCAAAAAAGAACACCATTCTGAAGACATACTGTTGCAGGGGCCTGTTATATGGCCAAGTCACTCTTCCCAAATGCCCACAGTTTCAGGATAAGATGGAAAAGATGTTTCTGTATATGTATGTGCCAACAAAATGCCGTCAGGAATATACTGCCTTCATTCCAGCCCACCCTTCTATCTTCCCTAGAGAGGGGAAATATCATACCTGCTGCTACTTTACATTGTAGGCTATACTCACAGCCACACCTTTTTAAGCTGTTCCAGTGACAATTCCTGTAATGGGTTCTATTTTCCCCTTTGTCCTTTGGATATTTTTTTAAACTTTTTTTTTNTTTTTTTTTTTTTTTTTTTTTTTTTAAAAAAAAAAAAAAAAAAAAAAAAAAAAAAAAAAGATGGATCAGCTAAAGATCTTTGTTTAAATATTATTGGCATAGAGTAAATTCAGTAATATGAGAGTTAGTCCTGGAAGCATGTTAATAAGATTACTCATATTACCTATGCACTTAATAAATTTTTGCTGGCTACTGCTGGATTCTCTGTAGCTCTAGAAACTTATACTTTAAGTTAGAGTGATTCCCAGCTCAGCACTGAAGGGAAGGCTAATGCAGCCATTAATTACTGCCTGAAGTTTGGGACCTGCAGCTTCCCTGCTTTACCAGAGTCATCTTTGCACAAATCACTTTGGAGTCTCACACAGGATTTAGCACAGGATTTTCTGTGCCGAGGAGGTCCAGAGCTGCCACCAAACAACAATTCAGTCAGCAGAGGTGCTACACCAGGACACAAGGCAGCACATGCAAGTGCTAGGTCTGTTTCAGGTGTTTTCCCCTCCACAAAAGAAGGAAATATTTCATGTTTAACACAGGAACATTTCCATTTCAGGATTTGATTGATGGTGACATGAATGCTTCTGCTGGAACACAGAGAAGGGTGATGATGGTGTGGGATGAGAGGAAGGGAGGACTGATGCTTTTCCATCACTGGCAGACTTTGTGAACCAGGAGCCACTGTGTTCCCTGCCCCACAATCCCTTCTGTAAAAAGCAGCAGTAATACTCCTTTTGCCCACAGGAACTTTGAAGATCAACACATTCCTGCTGCTCTGAGGCACTAAGATGCAAGAGATAAACACACAGACACTAGGTCAGGCCTCCACTGGGAACTTGGGGACTGTATCTCAGCCGTGTGTCTCACATTACCTAGATAAGAAACCTTAAAAGTTTTCTTCAGCTCACCTCTATAATTTCCAGGATAATGGAATCTTTTCTTCTTCTTCCTTGATAGTTGTTTTAAACATTGGGGGAAATCAGAAAATAGAAATTCTGTGCAAAAACTTTTAGTTGCTTCGGCATGCTGTATTTTTCCCATTTTTTTCCCAAAAGCAGTCTCATAATTGGACACTAAACTTCCCACTGTATGACAAAATCTCATGTATTTCACTGAATTTATTTTCTGCTGAAAAATATTGTCAGAGACATGTAATTTGGAGCTCAGCCTGAAACATCTCTATTTAAAGACTTCAGTCTTTTGTCATTATGAATAATGATGGTGGTATTCACAATACATATTTGCACTATTGAAATACTGAAATATTTACCGTAGGTATTTGCATTTCTAAAAGCTGCAACAAGACAAGAGAATTTGGAAGCCAAGAGTTAAGTCCTGAAGTTTTTTCTTGATGAAAGAAGCTGGGAGTATTCCTACAGTAAGAAACTTTGGACATTACTAAAATCTATTAGTGTTTTACGTCTAGGTGATAATTAATGAGGGTGCACCATAATATATTTCAAATGCTTAAAAAGTGACACTAAAGAAAGTGGAGGTACTGAGATAATGGAAGAAAGAACAAACAGAAACAGTAAGACAAAAGTAAGAGAAGCATAATCCAATTTGTGAGGAAAGCATATTTGAAAGTACTTGGAAAAAAATTCCCACTGTTATGTGGTGAAACTATCTATATTGAGTTTCTCAAATTAATCTTTTTTTTCATGATAAACAGCACTGTGATCTGGGTATGTTTTCTGTCTTGCTCATGTAGTAATAGCTGTCTGTTTTCTGATATTTGGATCTTCATTCAGTATCTTCTAATACAGAATTTCTGCACAGTAAAATTAGTTCATTTGCCATTACATTTACTTTTCTTAGGTACTCTTTACAGTCTCACAAATTCTGGTCTAATATCACTCTTGTTGGGAAATAGGCTGAAATAATCCAAATGGTTCTAGCAAACAGCAGGAGCTTAAAATGAGTAAATCACATTTACTACTTTGACAAAGAAAACTGAATGACAGATACCTTACAAAACTTAATTTTTCCACAGAGTACACCTCATTGTTATATGTACACATTAGCGGTATATGCTAATACTGAATAAGTACAGGGTACAGCTGGTTGAATGTTCCTTTGAAAAGAATACCTACAAATGTACCTTGTTTTTCCATCAGTAAGTCAAATTTCTGCAAACATTTCATGTTTATAGCATTTACCAAAGAGTTTCCAGCAATTGATTCTACATGGTATTTAAAAGGTAGTTGGCATCTACTGCCTTATGTTTTATTATCATTCATTCATTCATGCTCAAATGGAGGACCTGAAATTTCTAACATGTTGAAGTTGGTAAAGTACTTGGCATTCCTGTTCCTGCTGCTGCTTCTGTTTCGAAAAATCCTTAGTGGGCTAACAATGTTAATTTATCGATTTATGCAGTTTCTAGACTCAATACTCTGATAAAGGTGCACATTTTTTCATATTAAAATTTTAGGTTGACATACACACCTCTACCTAGCCAGAGTTTTTTATCTCCATTTTGTGGCAGTAATATTTTTTCAAAAATTATGTGCTTCTTCTAGAGGTTTGTTTTTTGTCATTCACACAACAAAAATTCAAAGATTCATGGTCAGTTTTTCTCATAACAAAAGTACCAGACTAACATAAGAAACAAGTCAGTCCCTTGATTNAGAACCATCTTTAATTCATTCTGTTTTACAGAATTAATCACGTTTTCTTAGCATAAAAAAATCACACAATGAAATGTCATTTCCAAGTGTAATTAATGGGTTTCAAAAAAAAAAAAAAAAAAAAAAAAAAAAAGAAAGGCATGGGAAAGCAGTTGGAAAACCTGAAAATAAGAGATTTCAATATTGTTGGGAACAGCTGTTAGTGAGATACGTGTGTGTGTACAGAAAATGCACTACCCTAAGGATCAAGATTTTAATAGAGGTTGCCTAACACTTTAAGGTATGCTGCTCAGTGTCTTTACCGTTGCTGTATTTTCAAGAAGAGGGTCAGAAAACAACAGCTTGGTGAAGCAGATTGCAAATTAGGAAATTCCAGCCCCATTTCAAATGGGTGATTTAGGGCACAAGTAACACCATCAATTCTGAAACAATGGTTAATGTGTGGCAAAAATCAAATTGCAAAGACTTATGCAGAACTCTGAAAAGTCATCTTGAAGTTCCAGTACCCCCCTGAGCACTTCCCTCAGTGAAGATGAATGGCTGACATTGTACGATCAGACAGTGACAAGACCCTGAAAGCCTTTCTTCTTCTGAGCTAATTAGTGCACCTAATCTTCACTGAACTCTCTACTTTGCTATAACTATTATGGCTATTACTACACCGGATTAAGTATTAAGGAGGAATTTTCTTAATTTAGATACATGGGGTTTGTATGATTGATCAAAATAGTTTGTAAATGCACCACAAATTGTCATACACCTTGAGTAAACTAGCAGTGAGATGTTGGCAGTGCTTGTTACAGTAGTAGAGTGGCAGAAGTAGTACAGGCTTCTGATTAGTTTAGAGACAGTGCTTAGTGCGACCTCTGTACCAGGGCTTAGTCGCCTACCAAGCTGAAAGTGTCAAAAAGTTCTTACAAAAGTTGAATGAAAAGGCTAAATGAAGAAGGTTGCCTGTGCCTTGCTGCTACAAGGTAAGTTTTCAAAAGCCACTGAAGGAATTTGGTTGCTTCACTCTCCGACGTTGATGACAGCACGCACCTCCTTGAAAAATCACTCTCTATGCTTTGCCTGTGTTAGCGTTCTCCAGCTCCATAATCTCCCAGTGTGTACTGTTATTGCATTTTTGACAGCTGGTTCACATACCAAAAGTGATGTAACCCAGCTGACCTTATATCCTTTGCAGGTCATGCATGATTCTTGTATTCACAGTTTAATAAAGCTAGGAAAAAAGACTTGCAAAGAAATACATCCTTCCCTGGGCAAAGGGGGGTGCATCAGCTCTAAATTGATTTAATGATATAATGGAAACAGCAAAGTATCTGTGTCTTTTGTTTTTTGTTTGTGTGTTTTTGGTTTTTTTTGCTATGGTAAGCCACCATGTGGATTTTGTTTCTCTCCTAGAAGAAAGTATCTAGGCAGTCACAATGTAGATGGCAGGTATAAAGTGAGTATTTCTCATTTCAAAATTATTTTAACATAATTTTAAGCACATGATTTTATAATTTCCTTTGTTTCCAGTCTCTCAAAGCACACTAACTCTCCAAGTCTAAAAATTACCAAACACAATTGTTTTTGCTGCTGTTAAATCAGTCCAGAGTGACCAAAAATTCCTTTAGTTAAGATTCCTCCTATTTAAAAAAGAAAAAAAATTTGCGCTCTATTTTCTGTTTTCCAGTTAATTTTAATTAGTTCCTTAGATTTCTCTAACAGAGGATTAGGTAAAGTCACATGCAAATGTGCCTTTACCTAATCCTCTGTTAGNTACATATATATAAAAAGATTGTTTTGGTAGTGATAGTTTCATCTATGCCTTTGTGCATTACAAAATATAGGAGGCTATGCCTGCTCTAGACCAGGCCTTGACTAAATGAGAATTATGGGTAGCATGCAAGTCCTTTGTCCCTCTCAGATGCACAAACCTTCCAAAAGGTTTTCTCTTCCTTCTCTCTGCTGTGTGATCATGTTTTTATTTACCCAGTTCAATGTCTGTGCTGATGGAAAATGTTAAACCTCTCAGTAGCACAGCTGGAGTCTCTGAAGCAGCTTTTACCTCGAGTTGCCTGACCATCAGAGTGGAAAGGGAGCTGGAAGACAAAAAGGAGCAGGGATAAAGGAAAACAGAGAGGAGCAAGAGACACCAGACAAGAGTTTTGACAGCCTAGTGCATTGCACTGATGCAAGAGTGACGACTTCATTGCTAACTTTTTTCTGAGTGGAACTGATATGCCTGCACACTCTCAGTGCAGGAAAGTAGTTTAAGTGCCAAAGTAATTCAGGAGGCTTTGCTTGCTTCTGTTTTCCTTAGCTATCTGGTTGTGAAGGTGCAAATACTGTAACCCCAGGGGGATTTTAAGGATCATTAGTGGCATAGAAGTCTGAAGACATGAGTGACATTTGGCCTAAAGCCTGTGACTGATATGTAGTCACAAATGTGGTTTTCAGCTACAGAAAAGGAGTGAGGTCATCATCAGTAGAAAGAAAAGAAAGATGAAAGATGTCCTTTTTCAGAGTGAACTCAAAGTTTTGTACCCATGCCTTCAGCTTGTGTTGCTGAAAGATTTAAATATAAGGTAAAGAGAATCACAATATCCACAATGAAATTAAAAAGAAACCCAAAGACTAGGAAGATTGACAGAACCATGGGTAACATAGTGAAACTTCACTGACCTTCAGTTAATTTGTTCTTATGTTCCTATTAGTGAAGCCAAAAAATATGTTATTTCAGCAGTATTAATTTCACTAAACTTATAAAGAAAATATAAATGAGAGCAGGAGGGAGAAATTACCTAGTAGTTGACTTCTAGAAATAATTTCCGGTCACAACACAGTCACTTTATGAACTGTTTCAAAAAGTAACCTCCCACCAAAATCACAGTATATAAAATACTTGTCTATATACTGAAAAAATCCTCACTTTACATTTCATTCTGCACAGTAAGCTGCTTAAGTCCAACTGCAACCTTCAGAGCATGACAAACAGCTGTCCTTTAAAAAAGATAATCAAAATCACTCCAAAGTAGAAACAAGGAAGAAATAAATAAATTCCTTTATTTGATGAAACATGAAAAAAGGCAGAGTGGGGCAGAAAAGAAAGTTTTTTGAGGTCATGTTTTCTTTATCAGTTTGCTCAATCTACAGCTTCATTCATCCTGCTTTCACATATTTAATTGGTGAAACTTTAGAGGAAATATGAAAAAACAACTCCTTTTTCCTAAAATAATAGGATGGAGATCCACTACAGTTTCTAACAAAATTAAAAGGATCAAAACAAATCAGGTGAAGTCCACAGGTCACTTATCAAGCCCCCCAAAGGCAAGCTGCTGCAGTTTGTCCTGCCCTGCTTATCTGGTCCAGGTATGGGGAGGGCAGTGAAACCAGCAGCAGAGCAGGCAGTGAGGGGATTATTGGGACACAAAGAGGGGAAAGAATGTCTTCTACACCTAAGATCTTAAATTTTTTTGAGAGGAAATTATAGGATCTTTGATGTGAAATTGGAAGCTGAGTTGAGGATCTATTTGGATGAGAAAGTGGCTTTTATATTTGACTTTTGATATTGTCCAGAACTTCAAAATGAAAGCACAGAATTGTAAACCATTCCAAACTGTACTAATGAAATTCATAACTGTTCTGAATTAGAGAAGGATGCATGGCCTTTATGCCTTTGTCTTAATTTAATTAAATTAGCCTCCTTTGGCAGCACTAATTAGGGCATGACATTTACTGAGCTCATTCACCCTAACACATGAAGACAATAATAGAATTCCAGAGACATGGGACAATAAAGAAAGTAGTAATACTGGCTAACCCTTCTAATTTCTTTCTTCTCCAGTATGAATCAATGAACTCATTGAGAATCATGAGCAAAAGCCCAAGAGATTCCTCCTGTTCATCACTACCTGATGTTGCTGCAGGCTCTCTAGTCTCATTTTCTCTCTGCATCATACTGTAGTGACACCGATGACCTGACTGATCCCCTGAACTGTACAGAGAGTTGTTTCACTTCCAGACACTGGACAAGAATTTAGAACAATTTAAGAAGCCTCTAGTACAGATTAGATTGAAGCCAATGAATGATAACTAAATTGCTTCATCTTTCTAACTGATGTGCTTTGTGGTTTGCCTGCAAAGCCAACCTATAAAAATGAGAAACAAAGAAATATCCCCCTGCCAAAACTTCATGACTCAGGGAAGCCAAGGACATTTATCATAGCAAAATGGATTATCAGAACAGGCTAAACTTCAGTTCTAGCTGAGTGTTTGTGCCCTGAGAAAGAAAACCCTCTAGCAATAACTTGCATAATTGCCTTGGGTGACTGTTGGCACAGGTTTCCCCAAAGCCATTCTCAAGCCTAACATAGAATATTGATTTGATGGAATCTGATTCTGTAGAATCATAGACTGGTCTGGGCTCTAAGGACCCTAAAGATCATCCAGTTCCAACCTCCCTCAGCTGTGGTCGGAGACACCTTCCACTAAATCAGGTTGTTCAAAGCCCCATCCAACTCCACCTTGGACTACAGATGTCATTGTAATAAAATAGCAGGGCTCCATGCTTCGTTGTCAGCTAACAACTTTGTAAACTCTCTGGCCAGTAATGAGAAAAGAGTAAAAGTCTTTGAAACCTGACTGTGATTTTATCTGATATAGAAGGAAAGTTAATGACAGGCAAAAGAGCAGGAATCAATAGAGTGAGGGGTAAAGGAAAAGACTATATAATAAGGGGGAGGCCACACTGTGACAGCAGAAAGTTACCATTTTTGGGAGTTGTCTTGGTCAAAAACCCAGACATACAAATAATAAATGAAGAGTGCAGGTGGGAGTGCTGATGCTCTGATATCATAAAATTTTATCATGTCCAGAGCTGCCGTTGTCAGCATGTAGAGTGATTTACATCCAATGAATGCAATAGCAACCTAATAATAACATATGTTTTCCAAATAGGCCACTCTGAAAAACCTGGCTTTATTATAATTATATGTGCTTGTTGGGCCTACCAGCATCTTGGATTGCAAGCTATACTCATAAATCATATTGTATTGCTGATTTTATATATATATATATATAGTGACTGTAATTTATGTGTCAGTTTATATTTATTCCCCTGCTTGACATTATTCTTCACTATGAGAAAGATTTATATTTTTTTCCAGCATTATTTTGACCTTAATAAAGTTTGTCTTACTACAAAGTGAATTATTAGTATACGGACCTCTTGGGCAAAGGTGGTGTTCAGAGAAATCTGATGCAAATCTTTCAGGTGCCCCCATCTTTTGGATTCTTCACTTTCTGAGTTCAACATAGAGGGAAAACCAGACAGCTCAGATCTCATGGGCAAAGCAGTGTCAGAAAAGACAGCTTTGAGGAGAAAGACGCCTTAAGTGTTTGGGGAATTGCCCTTTCTGGATTTGTTCTCTAGACCAACACAATGCCCACCCCAGCCTTGCTTCCACAAACCTGTCTACTTTGCACTTGTTTCTGACAGTGCTTCCAGCAAGAAGGTCTACAGATCCTTAGAGAAATTCTTCACTGTCTTGTAGCCTGGGATTTCAGGATTGTTTTACTGTTACTGGCACTTAAAGGAATTGAGAAACTTGGTCACTGATGGTAATTCTTCTCATTAACTTAGTCCATTTAAAATCCTCTCTTTTTATATGAGGGAGTTTGCATGCCTGAATGTTGAAGATGACTTAATTCAGGCAAGACCCTTAAAGACTGTATTTTGGAGGTGCTGAGTGCTACAACCTGAAGCCAGTGGAAAATTCCACATGGTCAGTTAGCTTAAACAAAGTCTATGAAAATTGGCTTTAAATGTGCCACAATATGCTGAAATTAAAGGAAAAAACAGATCTGGAAGAAAGGGAAAGGTATATTTTGTTAGGGTATTCTTAAATTTAATTCTACCAGGAATATAGTACATACACAAATAAATTCCACAGGTCTACTTAGCTACTTAAGTTACAAGTCTAATAAATTACTTAAGAATTTCGAATCTCTCTCTTCTCTTAACAAGCAAATACACATTCAGCCACGTACAGTAGGAAAAAACTGCTGTGGTCCTAAAGGGTTAAATGAAAATGACAAAAATTATTGCTTAAATTATTTTAGTCTATTTTGTGTTTAAAATGATTTTTTGTGGTTTTATTTTAAATATGTTTACTATATAACTCACAGTAAATGAATCAGTTTGTTTATATATATGTTCAAGGAAACCTTAGAAAGGCACAAAATATCTAAAATCTTTTCAGTAGGCCTTCCAATGACATAACATGGTTCAGCTATGCTGTGATCCTTTCAGTATACATCTTCTCTGTGTTAACCCTTTCTCAGCTTTCTCTCAACTTGGTCATTCTTTTTTGGATTATTGTCAATTGGAAATGTTCTGCATTATGTTTTACTGGTTGGCTATTTTGTCAAACAACTTTTTCAGGACAGCAAAGAATACAAAAAAAATTTTAAAAATATTATTTACTATTCTCTATGTATCTTTAAGAACAATGTTCTCTGAAAGCTTGTGTTGGCAATACATTTCTTTATATTATTCTAGAGTCTCAATGTAATATCTGAGCTGGAAGTTTGGACCTATAAGTGTTCTAATGTATTAATCATTATAAGAAATTACATCTAACTTTTCAGACCTTTCTTTTATCTTAAAATTGCCTAGATAGATGTTTGTTAACATTGTTTTTTCAGTGGAACAATTTTTCTCCACAGCTGTGCCAATAAAGTAAGTCCATTTATTTCAAAGCTTTAATCCAGATTTATACAATAATTTTTGACTGTATTGGAATTTGACCTCATAGGCCTTTGTGCTGAGAGATTTCTGTCATTATAATGCGAGGGTTTTTTAGCTTTCATTAAGACTCAAGGTTTTTCTACAGCTCAAGTTATTTAATATGGATATATTTCTTGATGGAAACACCACACTGCAAATCTTTGTTCCATACAGGTTTAATTCCTCATACTATGCATATCCTGTCTGTAATCTGTGCTTAGATTTGTGGGGGTTTTTTTAGATTCATACCTTTCAATTTGACACAACTGTGTATATGAGATAAAGGCCAAAACTGGCTGATCTAGGACAGCAAGCTACCAAATTGTTGAATGCAGATTTTGAAGGTAAGCCTTGCAAACAGGAACCTAAATTCATCTTGCTCTTGATTTTAGACTTTATATGAAACACTGGTCTGCAGAGTCATGAAGCAGGAGCTTTATGTTGGGGTTCATCTCGACTCCAGAAGTGTGAGAGGACTTCAGGTATAAAATACTCCTTCCATTTTGGTAGACTGCAGCTGCAGGCAAGGGAATGGCTGCAAGGTGAGAAATGCAGTACAATTTCACACCAGGAAATATCAACTCCTCAGTACAAGCCTAATGGCAGTTCTGGCTATTTCACATCAGCTTTTTGGTTGTGATCAGATAAGCACAGATTCCCCGTTCAGAGCAGTGTCAAGGAAGGTTCAGTTTTAGGCTGGGATAGTGGCTCTGAGGAAATAAAACTAAAAAGTAGATATGAAAACTTTTCCTGATATAGGGTCTACAATCTTACCTTTTGCATAAGTCAAAGATATTTACCATTTTACAGGTAATGTATTATGCTTACTTTAATTATGTTGATTCATTTATAAGTTGTGGCATTTTTAACAATCCCAGTACAACTAAAAAAGGAGAGTTTTACTACATGTAGAAGAAAGTTTTCATAGTTTTCAGAGATTAACATGAAAGTTTAAGTATTTCAAAGTGTTAAACAACTAGCTTCCATGTTTCTGGTCTCAGATTTTGGATCTAGACATCTGGATGAAGTTGAGGAAAAGTGTAAGAAAATTCATTATTTTAAAAAATTCTATATTGGAAGTAGTTTTGGGAACTGCAACGACTTATTGAGTAAATTTGGTCTCAAAAGTGTCCATACATATTTAGGAAGGTGGGGTAATTTCTTTCTGATGGGTATTTCAACATTATTACTCATTAAACTTTCTGATGAAAGTACACTCACAAATGAGAATGAAGTAAGTCAGAGTATTTCTAGACTTTGCAAATACTAGAAATTGNTTTTTTTTTTTTTGGGTTTTTTTTTTTTTTTTTTTTTTTTTTTTTTTTGTTTTTTTTTTTTTTTTTTTTTTGGTACATCACCCAGTGAAATCCTTACCTGTAAACACTAAATACTCAAGCATTAAAGTACCACTTCTTATTAGTGTTAATTGTATAAAATTAAAAGAGTGTTCTTCAGAAAACTAGCGTATTTCTAAGGTAACCTCTTCTCCAGCATCTTTCCTACCTTGAGAGACTATCTTTCCAACTACCTAGGGAGCCTCAGAAAAGTCAGATAAAAGCGTACTAAAATGAGTAGAAAAAAACAAAACAAACAAACATTTTGACACAAAATAAAACTGTTTAATTACCCCTCCCTACCCCAAAAAAGGAAAAAGTTGCCTGAACCTAGTTGCCTCATGAGTAAGACTCAGCAAGGAAGAAGTGTCATAGAAGCATAATGTGGTCACTGTGAGCAGCAGCACTCTCTGCTTACCACTCTGTGGTATTCAATACAGGGTGAATGTTGGCTGAAAAAAACAACTTTTAAAATCCTTATTCTTGTTGAAAATAAAGGTGTCATGAAGGAAAGAGGACAGATGAAATTGCCAGAGTTTGGTTGCCTGCAGCTCAGTGGTTTCCCATGTGAGCTGTTGAATTTCCTGATCCAAACAGTTGCCCACAGAAGTTAATGGGCAGCCTGATTTTGCACTTTTGGGAACAGCTGTGTGTTGTATCACTGCCTTTTGCCCTGTCCTGTGGAAAAATATGCCAGAAGGATAGCCCAAACTTTTTTTTACAGCTTAGTGTTCTTCAAACCTGTCTGGTTTAGGGCATCCTTCCCTGACCTTAATGTGAGCTCTTCTGGCATGAGCTCACCCAAGTTGTGATGGACTCACATCCACAGACTTGGGTCTTGTAAGTGAAATTCAGAGTTGGAGTAGACTGGTCCAAGGCATCACCTCTCTGGATTTCTAAAATTCTGTGGTTTCCATGTGAAATTTGACTGTAGACACTTTATCAGATGACATAAGCATGGAAGTGGCCTGTTAAATTCTACTTATGGACTGGCCAACCAATTGTCTTTAGCTGGGAGTTACATCTTATTTTTTGGTCCATTGTCGGTGCTTATCTTAAAATGTTAGACCTGATAGCCGTCTCTTGGCTTACCAAATGTTCTTTTTCTGAGAATGCAACCTAATTTCTGTGGGTACCAAGACCACACCTCAGAGAAGGGAAGGTGATTGCTTTCTTCTTTCATCTAGAGTAGTCTGCAACCTTAGAAAAGTGTTGTGGATATACAGCTAAATGGATAAGAAGAGGCACCATCAAGAAAATTTAACAACTGGGCAAAAAAATGTATTCTAAGTTTTTGCAGCTGAAAAATATAGGAGAGGTATTAGACAATGAGGTTTGCCTTGGCTATGTTAGTTATTATGTCTATTTTTCATTAAGGTTTTGCACTAATATCGCATTGGTTTGAGCCAATACTAGGATGTGCAGGGCTGATAATGATGCAGCAAAGATCTGGGGATATTTTATATTTCACAGGGAGAAGGGAGAGGGAGAAGACCTGTTCACTCATTGGCTGTAAGCAATCAAGTTTTGCACGATGCCAAAAAATTAAACACAGTAAAGCCAGACCCTGTTAGCAATGAGTTGATTGCTTTAAATAAGGGAGATTTCCTGAATGTTTAAATTGAAACTTCTACTATGATTAAAGCAAAGAGAAGTACCAAGATGCTTCCTAACCATTTAGTTCCTAAAATTCTTGTGAGGTCTGGAGATGACAAATTCAATTCTGATGTGCTGTGTTTTACACTCTGCAGGCTGTACTAAAAGGTAAAACTAATCAAGCTTGGGTTTCCCATGGACTGTGCTTTAAGATGTTTTCTTATTTAAAGTAATGGAAATATGTTAAAACCCACGTAGACTGGGTGAAGTTTATACAAGGCAAAATGTATTTGACCATGCTTTTGCAGAGTGTGTATATTTTCACTTTTCATTATTTTTTTGTTTGTTTAATCCTTCATCCTGCTTAAAACTATATTCCAACCACATTTTCAGATGGAAGATGGGAAGAACAGCTTATTGTTCTCTCAAGATGTTACTTAAGGCTATTTTGGTAGTGAATTGAATTTCTTTATTCAGATTTTAAGTGCAGGAGGAGAAAGAATAGTCACCAGTGAACTTTTAATTACAGGGGACAAAATATTCATTCTGCTTATATTCATTTTAGAAAAAATGAATTCCCAGAATTTTATTCCCAACCCCATATATTAAGGGAAAGTCTAAGTCCACCTACAACAATTCTTCCTCACTATTTCAAGCTCCACAAAATGAATAGTCAGATGGAATGAAGCTAATTAATCATCATATGTACGTACTGGACTCTTAATGATTGAAAGGGGTCTTTTCAGAAGACCTGTCTGCATCAGAAATTACTTCTGTACTGATTATGAATGTAGTCCTCAAATGTATTTTTAAATTATAATTTTTAAATTTTCTAACTGAAAATTATATTTTCAATTCTGAATAAGTGAAGCACTATTTCTGTGCAACCACATATTTCACCATATGAAATGATCTCATCAAGATTTCTGTATCCAACCAGAAGAAATAATCATCTTTAAATATTCAGTGTCTCAGAGGTTTTAAGGTTGGTTTAAATTGCTTACATTTCCACAGTTTAGCACTTGTCATTATGCTGATTAATTGTGGAGATATTATTTTCAGTTCATAATTAAAATCTCTCCATGCAATATTTCTAATATGGTTTCTAAGTCTAGGCTGGAGAGAAAGAAAGCAGAAATGTATTTTGAAGATTTATTATACCATGAGTTCTGTAGTGGTCATTTACCTAATGAATGACAGATGGATGATGAGTATTATTTAACTGCCTGTGTCATCATTTTGCATTTTGCTTGAAAGCCTAAAATATGTTCATAACAAATTGAAAATACAGACATAGAAAATTCATGTTTAGGCAGTCTTTCAAACCCTTTTTAAGTACAAGTTTGGCTTTGGAAGTCCCACAGGAATCCTTACTGCTATTAGTAGATATCTACATGGAAACTAAAAGAGTATTTTAAAGGCAGAAAATTCTAATCTAAATGCAATATTTTTAAAAAATGAATTTTCTAAATGCAATGGTTTAAACACAAGTACACATGCAACCAGTTGGGGTATACATTTTCTCATTCTTGCCAGCTTTCACTGAGTGATGTTGCAATTTCAGAGAAACTGTGCCATTATTATTGCAGCCTACATGTCGGTTTTAAATAACATTTTCCATAAACAGAGTTGTTTTGATTGGTATACTCTGAAGAACACCTGCTGACAAGTGAGCATTACAAACCCTTTAAATTACAGTCCAATTAGTCCATATGATAAGTGACAGTGGGGTGTTGCTGTGAGCTCCTCCCTCAGGGGTCTGCCTCACACCGCCAAGTGCAGGAGCTGGGATCATACAGCTTGATGGTCTTTATGTACGGATGCATTAAGGATTAGGACGTCAGGCTTAATCCCATGTAATCAGACTGTGCTCCTGTGGAAGCAAATGATGAAAACCTTTTCTGTCCAAAACAGATACATGTGATTAGTGAAGTAGCAAATGGGTTTGAGAATTTTTCATGTGAGCTCTGCTTGCTCACAAATAAATTTAATATTTCATAACCTACTAAAACAGCCATCAGTATCTATGGTGAATTGCAAACTGGTATTGAAGGAGCAGATGAAAGAGAAAAGTTTGAAGCCTGCTGTGCTCACTGGACATGATGGTGAGAAGACACCCGTGAAGTGGCTGGCTAGAAATCCCCTTATGCCTCTCAGAGCATGGTCAGCGCCCATCCCCCCGTGCCTTGCTCATTGCCAGGTGAGAGCCCAGCAGACCTTTTTACCCAAAAATAGGAGAGATGGAGGTCTGTATGGTGAAGAAGCCTTCCCCACAGCCATGCACACCTAGGGTACCTGCAATGACAGCAGCAGCAAGCTAGGCTTACCAGTGACAGCCCCAGCCACTCGGGTTGGCACTGCTGCTGCTGGACTCTACCAACATCCTAGTGAGCATCAACGAGCTAAGGAAGCCCAGGATGCCTCCGAGGATCCATTGTGGCTGTACCTCCCCAGCTATCCAAGGCAAGCGAGGAAGCAGGAGCCGCAGCTGCAGGTAATTACTGCCTCCACCCAGACTAAACAAAGGGCAGTCGAGCAGCCAGATCCCAGAGATAGAGACCAGAGAGACTTATCCCTTCAGCCTGGACACTCACTCAGGAGGGTTTTGTGCATGACCTAGTGTGCCAAGCCAGCGAGTCTCGGGTAATTGTGAATGACAGGGAAAGGCAAGGAAAGGGGAAAGAGCAAGTTTAGCTTTGTAAAGGCATAAAAGCGTCTCTCCCTTGTGCAGCATTGTTTTATTCCCCACTCAGGGGAAGGTCTGATTCTACCCACATGGATTTTAGGCACTTTTGGGGAGAAGAAAGAAGTTTCTGTGCTCTTTGAAGCCTGTGTATGCTGGTCAGACAGGAAGCCAGAGCTTCTGTCAGTCAACAGCACATGCAAAATTTATCAAGTATATTACTTGACAGAGGTTACGCTGTCATTACTAACTAACAGGGCTCTGCCAGAGAATTTTTTTATGGAAGCATGTGCTGTCAAAGGCAAAGTGTCCATTGATTGATTGCCACAGCTGACCTAAACATATAGGGATCACTGTGTAATAACCCCTTTATCATATATAAACTGCCAAATGCTAAGTTCAATAACTCTAATGGCCTTGCTTAAAGCCCCAAAGAGAGGGAAATTCAAAGGAGGAGAGGAAAATGCCATCCTTTCTGCACCCAGTGCAGCGAGGCTGCCACTCAGGATGGAGAGGTGGGACTGTAGAGTAGGAGCACCAAACCCTGCTGCCTGCAGTGGGCTTAAGGGAAGCACCATCCGGTCCATGAGCTGAGCTTTGCACACCAAATAAGTACTTATTATGTACTGCTTAGGTCTATATTTTCTGATAAACAGCATGCTATGGTTATCACAGAAACACTATGCAACAGTCAAGTCTGGTACATCCTAGGCCTGAAAACTGCTTGAACTTTCTCAAAGAATGATAGGCCACTTCTTGAAGGAGTTTCCTGGCTCCTTATTAAGGCTCCTTAAAAAAACCAAAACCAAACAACAAAAAAAGCACAAAACCAAACAGCCATCAACCAAACACAATCCCCCCAACCAGCAAAACAACAACAACAAAACAAAAACAAAAACAAAAACAAAGCCACACCAAACCCCCAGAAATAAAGTACCATTTACAAAAGAGGGAAAAATAAATTTTCTGAAGCTACAGACTGCACTTTAAGATCTCTATAAGCTGTTTAAATGTATCATTGCAATTGCCCTTCAGAGATAGACATGTAGGTAGCGAAAACAAAGTATGAATATTCCTTGTGTAGTGGTTTACTTAGGGAAGGCAAAAAAGGCCTGACTTAGGAAGGGGAAGAGAACTGAATACAATATTTGCATTGCAGACTATTACAATGCTAAGAGTTTGGGAAATACAAGGTTTGAGGGGGAGGCTGAACTTTTATCTGTTGCTGCTCTCAAAAATAGAAATCACAGTTTTTCTTTAAATGTTACTATGAGTTCTCCCTTCAGTTGTTCCACGGCTGTTAAAATCTTCTGCCTATCTGTAAATGCAGCAGCTATTTAGACAGAGGTCTTTGGTAATTTCAATAGCCAGGAGCCAAACCCTTGCTCCCCCCAGGGTCAATGACATAGTTTACTATAATAAACACATGGCATCGGCCTTAGAGTCATTTCTGGTGGGGAGGTCTAAGGTCTTGTGGGTCCTTCTGTCACAGTGTGTCCTGAAAGTCTATGATAGGACTGCAGCTGGGGATACACAAGAAGATTCTACACAAGGAAGAAGTCCTGCAAACAATTTCAGACAGAAACCACTTGGCACTGGGATTAGGTTTATGCATAGAATATTACTTTTTTTTTTTTTTTTTTTGGTTAAGCAGTCCAGCTTTGGTTCTGCTCAAGCAAAGTATTTGTGTAAGCTGAAAAAAAATAGTCCTTGCCCCTCTCAATACATGCATAAGACTAGATCAAACTCACCATATTTCAAATCATTTTTTGGAAACCAAATAAAAAGGAAACAACAACAGCTCAATGTTATTAATAAGTATTTTATAATAACCAAAAAAACCCAGCAGAAAATATCCAGGGCAGATGCCCTCTGGATGCTGCACCTGTTCCTCTCTTGCCTGTTTAAGGCCAGTGCAGAGTAAGCACTGCTGTGAGCAGAGCCGAGGAAGGGAGCAGTGTGCACTCTAGGGATTCTCTAGCTTAAAGTCAGTTGAAACTGAAATTAGCAGGGCACTTTACTTCAGAGCCACCTTATACCTGCATAATGCAAGCAGAGAGCATCCCAACTCTGCAAGAGAGCCCTTACGGGAATGCTGTACTACAGTGGGATTTGTAGGGCATGAATGAGGTGCCCTGGAGAGCCAAGTCAATCTTTCCAGCAGGGTCAGGCATGCAGAAATGTCACAGCTGTAAATCTGGGTTAACGTCACCTGGGCAAAATGTCCAATGAACTGGAAGGCATTTACTCCTTCTGGTTGAAACCATATACAAATAGATTTCCATGAAAGTGGTTTCCTAGAGTTTCAAGCTGAAAACAAAATTTAGTCAATGGATTTGGGTAAGAAATTTTTAGCGCGTGCAGTTCATTTAAACCTGAAGTAAAATGTAGTAGTCAGAGATACAGACGCAGTTTTCCAAACCCTTCCTAGTCAGCCAATAACCCATCAACTTCCCAAGTTGTCCCACTACTTAGTACCAAAAAGGAGATATTACCCACTTTACCCTGCCTTGTAGATAATGTTTCTGCCATTTGTTGGTAGCCACAAAAGATAGACTCAAATATCCAGGGTTTCTTCTAAAAGCCTACATCTAGCTACAGAGATCTGCCAGATTTTATGAGTATCTTGCCATTAAAAGAGAATCTCAGCTCTCTCACTTGTAGAGTTCAATGTACAAACCAGCAAAATACTTTACATGGGGATACAGTGACAAATCATCAGTACCTCAACAATCAGGGAACACAGTAAAATAATAAGTCTCTCATAGAACAGAGGCTTCAGCTGCAATGAATCACAACCACTACAATGCAATAACATTAATTTACAAACTTGTATGAGGAAATGCATCAGTGGGACCCAGATTAAAGGCCAATGTGCACTGGAAAAATGTTGGAGGACATTTTTCCTTATGACAGTAAGAAAACTACAGTCCTTTTGGTCAGATCTATGGGGTTTTTTCATGTGCTTTCCATGCCTCATATCCTGTTTTAAGTGTAGTACTTAAGATGCTTCATCACACATGCTTGTTTGTTTTTATTCACCAGTTTCTTACAGGATGGTTTCTCTTACAACCTTAAAAGAACAGCTCAAGTTGAAATCAGTTCCCTTCTCAACAAAGTCAGCAATTTCATTCCTGCTGCAAGTGTCTTACAGTACCTGGAAGGTTGGGCAAGAGCGGCCTGTAATAACTAGCTCTCACCTGACACCTGTCTTAAAAATAGCTATTGAGTCAACCTCTCTTATGACTTCCCACTGGTGCTCAGTAACATTGTAAATAAACAGTCAGTGATTCTGAGGATGAAATTCTACAAATTCTGGTAATGTCCACAGGGAATTCCATCCATCTGCTCATAGTGATTGATGTTCTCCATCTCATCCTTTATGTTCAAACAACAAATTGTTAAGATGCTGTAGTCGTACATGCATGTGTGGTCCCAGTTCCTTCATACAGGAGTTACCCACAGATAACACGTATGTGGCATTCCTGACTTGGGTACTTGCCAAAAATTCCACAGGGAAGCAGATGAAGATATTACACAGCATGACTGAGATATGATGAGACATGGACCTGTTTTAAGTGACTCAACCTGTCATTTTCTTCCTCTCTGATCCCCCTTTGTCTGAGACTGCAATTTAAAAAGATTCAGCCTCTTGTGATCATCTTAAATCTGAAAAAGAGACAGTGAAGACATTCCCATGTGTCTTTTGCCACTGGGTCCCTCATTGCATTGAGGAGCATCTCAACCCCAGTGGTGTCAAGAGAGGAGTTAGAAACCAGGCATAAGCAGCCTTCCAGGTGTGGGGAGAGAGGCCCGGTGGGAAAGGATGCATAACACACACTTGGAGAAGAGTCAACTCTGAGTCAGTGAGCAGCTGAGGGAAACAAAATGATGAAGGAGGCCTACATTTGGAAGCAGAATGGTGTTTCAGGATCCAAAGTGCTGTGCATCAGCATCATCACCATAAAGCAAAATGCAGAAGGGAGGCCATGGAAAACTAATAAACAGATGAAAACTGGCTCACAGAGGTACCTGGCTCTGCTGCAGGTATTATAGTCAATTTGCACATCTCTCTGAAGACAGTTTTCAAAAACATCTTTTTTGAGAGCTGAGCTTGCCAAAAATAACATTTTAGCAGCAGCACAGCTTGTCAAAAACAGCATTTTAGCTAGGGCAATTACTCAGTGTGCAAATCATGTTTTTCCAGGGGCAAAGCTTCCCATATTGGAAGGTAGAAGCTGTTAGCACATCGCTTTCACTAAATCCATGCCTCCACCATTCTTTTTGATAAAACGTTATTTTCATCCATCCCGTTCCCCTAAAGAAACATTATTTCTGGAAAATTCCTACCCTTCATGCAACACTATTTTCCTCAAGAAAAACTCCTGATAAAATCCACTTTCAGCAAGCTTTTCTCCCTAAATTGCCATGGTCCTCATGCCTGATAAAAAAGCATTTTCTGTTAAGGCTCCAATTCTGATAAAATGTTACTTTTTCCAAACTTCTGCTCCTGATAAAACATTAATTTTGCCAAGATTGGCTCCTGAGAAAATGTTATGTTTGGCAAGGACTATTCCTGATAAAACATTTATTTTTGCCAAACCTCCACTTCTATTAATTTTTTTCCCCCTCAAAATTATTATTATTTCCCCTAAAACCTCCTTAATGTAAGATATTGGATATGACACAGTGGGTGACGGAGTATCACTTGCCAACAGGTCTTTTATCCAGAGCCATGATCATTACCAGTGAACTTCCTGGAACACTGATGCTGAATGCCTCTTTTACAGTGTGGAGGCCTTGGAAGGAACAATGAAAAAGATATTTGCACCCTTGTGCTGAAAACGGGTTTAGTTATCATATTAGCTCCTCATATAAGGCAGACCTGGCCTTATTTGAAAATTGATCAAATCAGACTCACCAATGGGTTAAAGGCAAAACACTCATGAGGATGTTCAGGATTTTCCAGTTCTACGATATTGAATGTTCCAGTGAGGTTAAATGAGGTTGTAGACAGGGGACCAGGAGATCACTGCTTGTTCACAGCAAAACCTTTAGATTGCCAACAGTTTTGTGTCTATTCTATCTCATTCTGTCCAAATTCACATGGTATCTGCCACAACGCATCCCAAATTTCTCAAAAAATGCTTCTACCATGAGCACATGCACAAATCTGTTCCTGCTGTTGTGAGCTGTTGTGGAGAAGGGTGACAGCAGCAAAGGGCACAGGAATCATGTTAGCAGAAGACAAGAGGACTGGGGTAATATTCTGAAACACACTATCCCTTTCCATTATCACATGTCCCTCTGTCTGGCAGTACTCAACCTGCATCCAAAGCTATTTGTCTACTTCCACATCAATTGTCATTTAAGAGACAGAAACAAACCATCTGGTATTTTTTCATGTGTTTGCAGCTGATCACACATGTGATCAGTGGATCGTGGCACACAGTGTGCAAGGAGAGGGTGAGGACCTGAGGCAGTCTAGCCTGGAGAAGGCTCAGGTCTCGAAATGCTGCCTGGAGTTACCTGAAGGGCAGTACGGAGGTGGATCCAGACTGTTCTCAGAAGAGCACCTCTGCAAGGTCAAGAGGCAATGGCACAAGCTGCAGCAAGGGATATTAAATGAAAGCAAGAATAAATATCACCATGAGGGTGTCCAGGCGCTGGGACAGGTGCCCAGAGAGGCTGTGGAGACTGTTTTTGGAAATACTCAGAACAGGACTGAACACAACCCTGAGCAGGACAACTTTTAACACAGTTCTTCTTTTAGAAGGAGGTTAGACCAGATTAGCAGAGGTCCCTTCTGACCTAAATATATGATTTTCAGCATGTAGAAATTTATGAGTTCAGGCTGGAACCCAGACAACAGAGAGCATTTTCTTCAGTGAATAAAAGCTTTACCTTATGCTGAGTTGAATGTTAGAATGTAGCTGGTACAGTTTACTTATTCTTACTAGTTAATGTCTCTATTATGTTAATATTCCTCAATGTATTCCTCTCCTGAAGATTAGATGAAGACAGTAGGTAATTCACGGGATGAAGCATTACAATTAGTAATTTTGATTAAATATCTAATTTATGAATCTTCAAAGACATGATTGAGAGTTAGAGATAAAACTCAGTGCAGTCTCACATGGCAAAACTTGAAGAAAGACTTGCATGGAAGCTATGGAAGAATGTGGGCAGAGGCAAGCAAAAGAGCAGTAACACCCTTTCCAGCAGCAAAACACACTGTGATCATTTTAAGCCAATTGAGAAACAGCATTTTTGGGAAGTGCCAACAGGTTCTGAGCTGAAGTTTCAGTAGCAATACTGATTGCTCTCCCTCACCTCTGTACCTGTGTTTCTCGGCCAAAGAGCTGTTCTGGTTTGGGGTTTTTTTTTGGCTTATGATATATAAATTCATTCACATCAGTACTTAGTACAAGTACTGTGAGAGCTGATTTGGGGTGAGGCTGGCAAGCCACAAGTATTGCATTCATTTTCCAGCCTGTCCTTGCAGTTCCTAGGTTTAGGGGTACCCAATACCTAGAGCCAGTGATGGGCAATTGTGTGATGATGTCTTTGTCTCACAGCCTAATATAGGCACTAAAAATGCAAGGCTGCAGATGGGAGTGTCATCTGCAATGCTGAGCCCAGACAGCCCATATTTCACAAAGAACAGAGCGCTGGGGAGAATGCTGCATACCAGGAGTGCCTTTGAATCATAACCTTCTCCATCAGAAAAATCTGGTGTGTATTCTGGACAACAAAACTGGAGAGTAGCATATGAGCAAGTACTCATTGACTGGTCTTGATCTCATCTCAGTTGGCCAACCACTGGGCTCAGTACCTGGCAAGTCCCAGTCATAATGAGCATGTGACAGAGAGCTGGCTCAATGTATTTCACTGCTTCCTTGCTCAACAGGGAGAAGGAACTATTTTCCTTACAGTTACCTTTACATCTGTAAATAAAAAGGTAAAATCAAAGACTTTTCTTATTACGAAGAATATGAAATAATTAATGAGCCTGCTTTCTTGTAGTCTCATCAAAGTGACAGTGGAAAAGATGTAGTGACATGCAAATCTTTAAATTGCCAAACATGAAATTACTACATATATTTCATAAGGGAGACTGGAAAATCAGTGTTGATCCTTTCCCTCTATCCATACCTCAGCAGATGCAGATGTTCTGAAAATGGAGTAAACCCCACATTTTAAAGAACTAGTCTAGAGTTCAAGATGAATCTCTCACTTCAGATTAGCAAATGTAATGATCTTTGGTTTCATTTGTGTTATCTTTTCATCCCAGAATGGGAACATTTTCTTGCCAAGAGAAGAAAAAAAAAATAAAATGTTTTCCAGGTTATGTCATACTAATAAACCTTAGATCCACTACAGAGAGAAATGTTAACAAGTCAATAATAATGATGGACTACAATCTAGCAGCCCCTATGTTGCAATGAATTTTGTGAACAAAGAATAAGAACAAGATTCAAATGCAATTGCTGATTTCAAATGCCACATGCTGCAATGCTAAAGTTTGGGTACCAAGGTAATGCTCTGAATATACCCCAAACCAATGTCCCCTTCTGAAAAGGTCAGCCATGGATTTTACTGCACTGACATTTAAGTTAAGGTCATGGTGACCTTAGAGAAAGTTGCCTCTTGCATCCTATTCATATTGGGCTTTTAGGGGAGTAGTTTTTTCATATTAGTCTTTTATAAATATTTTTAGTTTTCCTTTTGTAAGGCCTGGGCTCTGAATAGGCAGCTTCCTGTTACGTTCTTGCAACATTTACAAAATATAAGCATGTACTTAAAACATTTTTCAGGTTCTCCAAATATCAGCTTTTTTTGATGTCCACACTTCCACACAAAACAAAACTGTTGAAATAGAGGGTAGTTTCTTTAACTGTTCAGGATTTGTTCTCCCAAATATGAGGCATGTGAATAGATAGGATGTGCTTTACTGTCACAAGTATTTCCACACACTCTAATAAAGCACAGCAATGTAAAAGGTGTAAACCCACTGAATAGCCTATTCCAATGATTTTTTTTCAATGCTCACAACATTGCTGTTTTCTGGATTCACCTTTGGGAATAGCCTTTCACTATCTAACAGTAGGAGTTAGAGTTTCCCTGAAATCTCTTTATGACTCATGTTGTTGGTCTATTTTAAGAAAGCCATCCCATTTCCAAAATTCAGTCACTTCTAATATCCCCTGCCATGTTCACCTGCCACTCCTGGCTGCTCTTCAGCAGCTAATCTGCACACCACATAAGCATTTAGAATTTGCAGTTAAACTAGGAATAAGATATCAGCACTTGGCATAGTTGATGACCTTTCTGATAATGACATAAACAGATTAAGAGATATTTTTTTTAAAAAAGAAGACCTCCCCCACCCCAAAACACCAACAAGACTTTGCTTGTAGGAGTCATGCATCAGGTTCTGACTCATTTGCTATTCTAAATGGCTGACAGAATTATCTTATGCTTAAGATATTAGTGCTGTAAATAAAGCCATTAATGCTTATGTGGTTTTCTAGGAAGGCCTTACTAAGAGATTTCGTTTTTCTGTCAATTCTTGTAATAGACACAGGCCTAGAGGCCAAATCTCTGTCTAGACATTACCCCCTTAATATCATACACATAAAGTCTGTATTGCATTTCTCCATAATAATCTATCTAGTCCACAAACAACATGGCACTAGTAAGAAGATATGAAGTATCTAGCTCCACACCTCATGCCAAATATTTTCAATTTTGCACAAAGATAAATAAAAGGAGGTTAATGTTAAAACCAACTAAACAGAAAGAGAATCTGTTGGTTTTCTCTGTAGTAAATAATCAGAGGTCAGGAGTAATGTTGGAAGTGTTTTTGAAGGTGTAGGCTGTGAATTCTCTACAATAGGAAATCAGTTGCCAAGCCATTTCTCTCGCTCAGAGGAAATGAAACATTGACACAGAAAAACAACTTTCGGTCACCTCTCCTGCCTTTTAATGAAGGGACCAGGTAAAAAGAATTTTTACGGATACAGATTGATTGGTGCTATTTAAAAATTAAAATCATGGTTTGCTTTCCTTTGGAGGGCTGAGGGAATAAACTCCACCTCTGGACACGCAAGCATTGAACAGAAGGTAACTGATGACTGGAGCCATGAGGCATAAACATCAGTGCAGATGCTTGGGTGTCTGCAGGCTTGGCCTTAGCCACTGACTCAGAGGCATAGCTGGCTGCCTCTGTGCCCTCAGGTCAGCTTGGCTCCAAGCTCCCTAGAGCATGAGTTTCCATGACTTACAAGCTGTGGGGTTAGGAAAGACTATATGATTGTATGAGTTGACAACATTCATTTTTACCACTCCCTGCAACTGTTAATTGCTATGAAATTTGAAGCATTGGAAAGGGCTTCCAAATACAAGGAAGACACTTGCAGAAAACATATTTTAACAATGTCAAAAATACATCCCCAAAGAGAAGGGAGTATTAGGCTGCTTTAGGAAATTCTGAGTTCCTTTACTTAATGCTCCTTATATTTTCAGCGTACCACTGCAAAAGAGAGGTGGTAATAATTTTATTTTTGTTGGTGGTAGCCATTAAAACCAGTTCTAGGCTAGAGAGGAAGAAGACAAGGTTCACTGTCCAACAGGAAAAATATCCAAAGACCGCAGTAAAGTACAGGTACTGATAATGTGTATTAATATCTTTTTATTGCAACAGTACTGTGGCTGGAGAAAGACAGCCATGATCTCTGTCCTGGTAAGATGACAGTCGTGTTCCACTCTGAAGTTTGAACCCATTTAACTTATGTCACAGGAAAAGGTACAGAGACCAGTCTGTAAGGTAGTAGAGGAGACATACATGCTGTAAAGTATTTTATTCTAAAACACGTAGCAGGAAAGTCCACTGTTGCCCTGAAGCTATAAATTCTGTTCAGCACACCTGCTATCAGAGAATTATTTTGAAAACTAACTTTGGTAAAGACTCTCAATGGTTGGCTAAACACTCTGGTAAACATAAAGAAATAGAAATTATGGGGACTTTGCTCTTAATAGAAGTGCTGGGGTAAATTTCCTCATAGCCAGAAGCCTCACAGATAGGATTGACTGGAATCTCTACCGGTAAATATTAATAAAACTTTGCATGTCAGCACTTAGACATTCACACACAGCACAGGAGAGCTGTGAGTAGATCTAGAAAAGTGATGGGAAAAGAGAGGGAAGAGTATTTTCTCAGGAGCATGACGCTGGCAGGTCATCCAGTATTGTCAAGGAGAAGAGGTCCTTGACATACTCTCTCATTACACTGAGAATGTATCCCAGAGTAAATCTGGAGATGATGAAAAACACCCCATTTCTTATTATTATTTCCTTTTTGTTTTTCTTCCTTTTTTTTGGAAGTTCTTTCACCTGTGCTATCTTTTATTGAAATTTGAGTTGCATGATGGCTTGTCTGCACCTTTTCATTCTGCCACTTATCTGAACTTTTTAAACCAGCCTTGTTTACCACTAAAACTCCCTGGGCAATGTGAGGAAGGTGTTTGTAGCCTTCAAGAAGTCCTTTATTCATGTTGCACCTGCAAAAGTCACAAAAGGAAATAATGAGCAATTTGTTCACATGAATTTCTACAAAAATGCCATCCATCAGCGTGCTTCTAAGAGAGCAGGCTTTTCTAACAGCTTTAATTGCACAGCATAAAGAATTTACTGCAAAGAAAAAGGGACTCAGAAGGCTGTTTTTTCAACATGGAGTATTCAAGTTCTTCTGAAGACAACATATAACTTACTAGAAAGCTTAGAATTACTTTATTATTTTCTTTTCAGAAGTGTAAAAAATATTCTAAAGTACATATATGGACTGAACATAGATTTACTGCCCCTAGCTCTTTGTAAGGCAGCCGGAATGAGGCTGCTCGTCTGCATAAATGAGTCCAGCTGGTACATTTACTGGCAGCTTTATAAGAACACCTCCAGAACTGCTGAATGCTTGTGAAAGGTAGGGTATCAAACAAACTAGACTGGACATGTGGGCCAGTTGATGGGCAAGGCACTATAAACCTATCCATAACTAGTGCAGCTGTGACTATAAAACTTTTCAGAAAACCCCCCAAAAATCAGGCACACAAACATTTAATGAATTTCAAATGAAAAACCTGGAATGCTTAGAGGGATCACATAATGATTTTGGGGGAGTCCATTATAGGTCACACTTAAAACAAGAAGTGAGGTTTAGTAGTCAATATATTTTGTTGCTTCCTTTAATCAGGCTCAATTAAAATTTCCCAGCAACAATTAACTTTCTATTTTTAAAATCACATTTCATAGTGCAGCCTGGTATTAATATCCAACAAAACAAGGGGACCTCTTTAATATTGCTGCCAAGAGAGTGGTAGCATTGTGGTTCAAAGGCAAGCTTTACGTAGTTGTGTTAAACAGAGAAAGCAAAGCCATTTGCCTCGTGTAATAAAAGCCTATCTGAAATTTATTCTTCCTCTAGCACTGAAGTGCCTACATCTGGTCACTGCAGTGCTCCTCAATGAAAGTTTATGTCCTCAGGATCAATTGTTTAATTTATTTACTTTTTTTCCACCCCAAGTGTCAGCCATTGATAGTTAAACACTGAGAACTGATTGCAATGTGTTATCATCTGCACCTTTCCTTTGCATGAAAAGGCAAATGGGAACACATTATTTTATAGACTTAGCAAGATATTTGTAGAGAAGCCTGTTGTGAGTGCACAGTAGTAGTATCTCTTCAAGTTCTGAAAGAATCAAGTAAAGTTTATGAATCTGGTCTAAGACATATCTGACCATAGAACTCAGATTGATTCAAAGATAGTGAGCAAAATGGGAAATATTTCCCAACAAAGATCCAAAGAAAACATTTCAGTATAGTACCAGTGGACAAAGCAGGACTTTGTAGCAGTATGCGCAGACAAGGTTTATTTCTACCACACAGTTCTTGGGCAATGGATCTGAAGAACATCACAGTGATTACAACCTGCACAGCACCCTTGCTTACCTTCACACACTTTCTTTAGGATGGAGAATTTTTCCATCCCCTTTTGCTCCATGGGTTGCTAAACACCCCAGTCAGGCCCCATATGCAGGGGCAGCTCAGGGGCCAACCATGTCCCTGATTGTGAGATCCAGTCCTCCATGCCTAGCCTGAGCCATAAAAAGCACTGGTTGTGCAGCCAGACACAAGTTATGTTCTTAGTTCTTTGGAAAACTGTCAGAGCCCATGTTTCTGAGGGACTCAGCCTAAGTCTCCATAGAGCTTGGAAGCTACTTCACAGTTCCTGAGGTGGTACTGCTGAGATTGATGAAATTACTCTGGGGGCTGTCATTAAGATAAAAACATTCTGCAAATTGAACCTGGCTAGAGCAGATAAAAATTGTTTTGGAGTATCTTTCTGACTGTGCTACATTATGGGAAATGTCTGTATTTCATTCTGATCTGAAATGCTCTCTTAGTACAGCCTCAGGCACATCTGTGTGTGGAGAACGAAGATGGAGCATATCCTCTAGCAGCATGCTGGTGTTCAGGCACCATGCAGAGCATCTTCTACATGCACAGTTCACCTGCTTGCAGCTATTACAAGCCAGACAATTTTCACACAATAAAGTTGTCCAGAGACAAAAATTTTGAGGCTATCAAATCATATTAAGAATATCTTCTTCAGCAAGAATGAAGTGCTCACTTTTCATTACACTGACATGTTACAGCTTCCTCATCAGGTAGTAAAGCCAGGGGAATAAATGCCAGGGGAATAAATGTAGCTGAGAGGGCTGCAGTTTCCCTGTTCCACATAGATTCAGTGGAATGAGTGAAATATAAAATAGTTGTCAATTTGTTTTCTAAATAAACCCACTGATAAACTATTCCTTGAAATACAGTTGTAGATCAATTGATCCTGCGCTTCAGCTTCTCAACTAGTCAGCTGTGACCTGCAAGGCTTCTGCTGTAACAAGCAAGTCCTGAGAAAACACACAAACTTCAAAAGCAACACCTTGTATTTGCCTGGACTTTTTAACCTAAATTTTCTTCTATTCCTGGCAATCAAGAGTCTCTGTTTTTATACTTGTCCTATTCTTGTTGAACTGGATCAACAGCAAAACAAAACAATGCAACTCTGGGGAGCTATGTTTATTTATGCTGGCTGTGGGGATGGCCTCAAAGCATACAAATATCAAAAGACTTGACTGATTAATAATTATTACTGCTAAGATCCTTCCTCTTCCTTGGGGTTTTTTACTCTGCCAGAAGCAAAAGAAAGGGAGGAAAGTGCATTGTTTACCTCAAACTACAGGCCAAAATCCAAATTTTCATTTCCTGCTACTAAAGTATAAATTCTGGGGAAAGAACAGTTTCACATAGGCTTTAAAAGGCTACCTCCAGCAGAACCTCTGCTCAGGCACTGTCAGAGTCAGGACATGTTAGTTATCTCCCTTTAGCATTTTGAGTTTAGATTGCAATTTCTTCTGCTTCAGCTGACAGTCCATCTTGAAGTCCCATGCTGGATTAGTAGTGATACTCTTTCTTTCTTTGGATGAAGTCCACAATGGTGGAAGCATGGCCAATTTCTAATCTCACATAGTCCCTGTCTAATTCACCCTCAATGCAGACATCTATTTATTTGCTCTCCAAACCAGGCGTTAAAAGCTGTGAGTTGTCTTAAATACAGGACATGCTTGTTGGGAACTGCAAACCAGTTTTAAAGATTACACATAAACTAGATGCTGTGGCTTCAGAAGGATTGGCATCATATCCTGTTTATTCACCCAGGTAACTTAACAATTTCCAAATATCTGCTTGTGATTTTTATTCTGATAATTTCTTCCATCAAAGCCTATGTTTCCTCATGTAAAACTTTTATTCAAACAAATGAAATTGAAAGTATCAAACCACAGATACTATTTTCTGACTACTGGACAATTGGTGACTCAGTCAGCATGAGCTCTCTGATTTCTTTGATCAATGTGACAATTAAAATGTTCTAATGTAATTGCCAAATGCTATGAAACGAACCCACACGGTACATCTGCTCCCCCCCTTCCTGCTAACCTTTCACCACTTTAAGATGATTAATATGAAACACTGCTGCTTGGGTTGACACAAGTTATAAGAGTAGTAGTATTATTTTGAAAGAGATCTACTGCATCACTCAGTATTTTTGTTGATGTTTGCTCTCTAGGTATGATGTCCTTAATAAAAATTTACCCACTCCAATTTGCCATCATTATATTTAATTGTGGGTGCAGAAAGGCTTTCAGTCTGCACCCTTGCTGACTGCTCACTTACAGATTCTCACGTTCATCTGGTGTTGAAATGACTCCTAAGATATTGGCAAAAGCCCTTTTCCCAAGCCCCACAAACAAAGAAGAGGTTGAGGATCATCAGCTCTGTTTTTTGTGGTTGTTTATTCTTTTTTATCTAATATGTTCTTTCTTTATCCTGCTTGGGTCCTTGCTGTAGCTCAAGCCATCACTGACTGCCCAGCCTTGGGGTGGTGTTAACTCTTTATACTTTGAACTACGTAAACTTTATTTACAACAATTTTCCAATACCTATCATCTATCACAGTCTGTTTCTACTCTAAACCAATCCAAAAGTGCCACCATCATGCAGAAGATGAAGGTGAAGGTGAAGGTGAAGGTGAAGATGAAGATGAAGATGAAGAAGATGAAGATGAAGATGAAGATGAAGATGAAGATGAAGATGAATCATCCAGGGCACCACCCCAAATCCTCCATCTTGTCCCCATTCACCTCCATTCTAAAAACCCAAACCTACAAAATTTTCCACCCCGTGATAAACTAAATACTGTCTTTCACACCTTTGTGACTTGCAATTCTTCTCTCAGTGTTGGAAACTTTTCCCATGGACTGAAGTCAAAGCCAGTGTCTTTCTGGGCTCTGTGCCAGAATGTCCAACCCCCCTGTATAGACCCCAGACCCCCCCTGGACAGGTGTCAAACCCTCTTGCTCAGGTCCCAGACATTTCTGCTGAGGTTTCAAACCTTCCAGGGCAACCAAAGGGATGCCCTGGACTTTGACAGAGATGAGGGGATACAATAAAGATATTGGAGTGTGGGCAATAGGACCTGCAGTGTGAAGAACTAACACACAGTGCTGTTCAGAAATGCTTCCTAAAGAACAATGCCCTGGATATTGAGTAGACCATACAGTGATGTGGACCATGGCCAAATTTCAAATGAATCTGGTTATATACTGTGGAGTCTGATATGACTTTCACCAGCCTCTGCATCTGACACCATTTCCGTGAAACCATACACTTTAAGGAGACCTTTTTCTCTATTTCTCCATTACTGGCACCAGAATACCCCTATGGCATGCTGGTAACAGTTTTTCCTTCAAGCGAAATTTTAGAGGTCACTGCACTGGACAACCTCAGACACCAGTCCAAGAATCTGTTCTGAGATATCTTTCCAAGTTTTAACCTGGCTGCATTTGTTTTGCACGCAAGAAAAATTCAGGTGCACGTCTATTGGTATCACCCTGTAACAAGAGTAACTTGCTTAAAACTGACATTGATTGTGTTGGTATCATAAATATCTCAGCAAAATGACATTGCAAGCCACACTACTACAATGTGGTTTGCTAATCCAGCAGTGTGTTTTTCTAACTCTGTGATTTATGTCAAAGCTGTATCCATCAAGGATTGTAAATGCATAAGTATAATTGGTTTTGTGATTTGTTTTTGGAGAGTGCACTGAATACTAGCTGCAATAACACACTCCAGGCTACACATTTCCAGAGGATTACTGAATTTATTACTCTTCTTGGGTGGTTAAAGTCAGTCAGTCAGACAAATACCTTTATAACACTGCATATAGAGGGCAATATTTTTATGTTATGGTATATGAAAGAGATAATTTCAATGGATAACGGCCTCCCACCACTTCATAAATGCTGAGGCAAAATCAGAATTTTATTGAAAAAAGGAAATTGATCTCAAGACAATATTCTATTGCAGTTGCTGAAGATCACAGCTATGTTATTGCAATATGTTCAGCCTACTATATGGCAGATGAAGGGGAGCTAGTTCCTGTGGCCTTAAACCTGCAGAAATAAGCCTAGAAGATTGCATGTGGAAGTGAAATCAAAATGCTTAGCATGCATGGGAAGATGAACGACACTGATTCTATGTTAATAAATATCCTGCCATGGTGCTACTGCACTACTCCTGTGTGCAGCTGAAGGGGGAAAAGCTAACAGAGCATTTGTTTTAGTGGGACAGGCAGAATGGTAATAATGGACAAAGTCTGAGATCTAGTGAAAAAATGGGAATTTTCTCCTCTGATCTTAACCTATATCCTTTGCTAGTTTCAACTCCTGCAGATGCCTATTCATGCTGCTTCTCAGAGATAATGACTGAACATCAGGCAAAAGCAAAAGCCTGTTTACACTTTGTGCAGACAGCCTCACATAGACATGCATGGTTGTGCGGCACAGCTGGACTAAGGCTTTGCACCTCTGGCAGCCCCAGTCCTGTGTGTGGGCTGCAGGAGCCAGGCACACTTACTTGTCCCAGGGTACTGTCTTCAGCTGGGCTGCTGTGCATGCCATGCAATTAGGGGCCACTCAATCTCAGAAACATGTATCTGATGGTGTCCTGCCACTTGAGCAAGAGAAGGGAGTATAGGAATTGTTGCACTGGATCTGTGGATTGAGTCTGACCATGATCCCTGACAGGTGCTTAGCAGATGCCAATGTACCACAGTTGGCAGATGTGGGATAATCTCTACTCCACACGCATTAGACCTCATCCTGATCTCAGGCTTAAACTCTGAATCAAGAGGTTTAATGGCTGGATTGCTTCCAGTGGGCCAGTATTATTCGTGTAACTGAATTGTCCACACAGCAAGATAAAAGTGGCATCATGCTTTGGAAGCACTGGTTTGGCACAGGGACTGCAGCCAGGTCAGGGGAATGACCCCTTTATACCAAATGGACTAGATGGCTGACTCAGGCCCTGACCCTGAAAAACAGTGTTTAAAGCAATCCCACTGAGTTTTCCCAAGGAACTGGAATGTGTCCATGATATTTCCAGTGTTTTAGGACTCTGGCCAGCTCAAGCTGTGATGCACACAAATGGCAGGAGCCCTTCCTGGTGCCAGGCACCTCCCTGGCCTCATGCCCCTGCTCCACAGCAGGATGGCAGCTGTGCCCCAACAGCCTCTCCTCCACTAGTTCATTTCCTGCTGGATCCAGATTGTAGGGACAGACAGGATCTGCCAGTTTTCCTTGACACAAAAGTCCATTCTGGAGTATGCAGGGTCTCCAGCACAGATTTTAGAACAGATTCAGTCTAACCTTGCAATGCATACAGTGATAGGACTTAGCAGGTTGTTTTCCAGGTTTAGGTAATCAATTGTCTTTTTGGGAGAAGTCCAGCAGGTACAGTAATACCAGACAGGTGTTTATTAATACTAGAACCATACTACCTCATGGCATTTGATCTCATCAGCTCCTGATATTGCCTCCTTAGCAGAGACAATTGTCAGCTGACATCCTTTGTTTGGTACATTAATCTCTTGTATTTCACCTCCCTGCTCACAGGTGCTAAAATAAAACAGGAAGGGAAAAATAGGGTTTACAAGGTTGTCCATGCTGGGCAGTGGGAAAATTGAGTGAAGTTGGACTCATTTTCCATTCCAAGTGCTCAGAGGCTTGATTGGAATCGGTATCTGGGGTGGCAGATACTTGGGGAAACACAGATGAGGGTACCCCATATTTCTAGGTGGCATAGCAGGATTACAGGCCTTGGACACTCCTTTTCAACCTTGTTGGATTTGATGGAAGTGCCATTTTAAGATGATGTCTGGAAAGGCCCATGGAAAGTGCTTAAAGCTGTAAGATATGGGTTGCAACAGGAAATGTAGCCACTTGCAACCCAAAGTTGCAAAGACTCATCTGTGTGTTTGATTTTACACATGTGATCCAGAGGCTGGGGAGAGACTGGTGACTTAGAGGATTTTGAATCAGATGCATGAATGTTTCAATCATCCAAATGTGACAGGCATGGAATCATAAATATACACCTTAATTTTTAAAATTTTCTTTTCAGAACTTGGTATGAATAAATTAAGTTCTTGTTCTTGTATCTATTTTACCAAATTAACCCTTTATGGATTTATTTTTAATCATTGCTGTTCTCCAGCAATAAAACTCTTCTACTATCAATACGTATTGAAAGACAACTCCCTTTAGACTACCCAAATTGTTTGGGTTTTTTGAAACATGCCACAGTGTTCAGATGCTGCTCTTAACATACATGCTATTTATTAAACACGTGGATCCTTGAGGAATTTGTCATTATGTCTTCCCTCCTGTCCTGTTGAGGTATTATTGAATGCTTACAGCCTATGGTTGTTGCAGTAATTAAGTGGAATTTAGGGTAGCTCTTGGGGTGATTAATGGTAGAAGTAGATATTTTGGCAATACAAAGGAGAGTACTGGAATAGTTTGGTGATTTGGGATTTTTTTTAAATTATTATGGCATTCAGTTTGCAAAATTTAAAAGTTATTTCCAGAGAGATGGAATGGAAGGAAGAAGAGAAATATGTTTGCGTATTAAGAGGATATTTTTTATTCATGATGCAATAGC
Source organism: Aegithalos caudatus (assembly GCA_013389925.1). Classification (NCBI taxonomy): domain Eukaryota; kingdom Metazoa; phylum Chordata; class Aves; order Passeriformes; family Aegithalidae; genus Aegithalos; species Aegithalos caudatus. Next base: position 85,808 of record WEIU01006517.1, on the reverse strand, counting down.
TTAGTGAAACTTCAAGATAGGTGAAAGTTTAAGGAGAGCTCTTAAAGGATAAAAAATTTCAGGCACTGTACATCCTGGAGCACAGCCGAAGGGATGTCAGTCATCTCAGCTGCTCACTGCCAGTGCAGAGCCCACCTAGGCTGGGTGAAGACAGAAATTTCACTGTGGGATGGCTACTTGGTGTGACATTCAGTGACCAGCAGTGCTGGTTCCTTTCAGTAGGTGTGTGACTCATCAAGTCCTTGTCTGTTATTGCCACGGTTGTTAAAGGCCTGAGTCCCACAGGCTTAAAGCTAGACCCTGTGGATGGAGGAAGTGAGCTCCTCTTCCTCCAAATAGCAGCCAGAGGTGTAAGGCAGGTGGGAAATGAAGTAAAAACAAACAAAAACAAACAAAAATCAAAGAAAGGAAAAATATTGCTGTAAATGCACTGATCCATGCACTGAGTCACTTTAATCCTGAGTGCACAGTAGTATACCTGCATTATAACACAAGAATTCCCTTCTCTCAAGAATTCCCTTCACAGTCTTCACAAGGAGACTAGTTCTGTAACCTAGAAGTCTGCATCCATGAACCTATTCTGCAAACCTTAGGAGAAGGATGTGAAATTCTCCCCCTTCCACGGCTGCAAAGATAGTAGACATTTGTGTCTCTCTGTTAAAATCCTTTGGATTTCTTTATGCATTATAATTCAGAGCCTGCAGAGCCTTTATTCTACTCTTAAAACAAGGTCAATAGAAGAAACGAAAATTATACGTGTACTCCTCTGTTCCTTGTGTTGTTATTCTTCTCATTTCTACTAAATCTCACCTCAGAAATGATATCTGACTCACCTACTTGACAACTCTGCTTTCCTAGCTACTGTGTTTGGTGTGTTGGCTGTGTGATAACATTTTTTCTTTGTAAATCTCATACAAATTGGCTCCATTGTAGTATCACAAAAAATGTCTGAAACATTTTCATTGACACAGGAAATTTTCACAAGACCTTTCATAAACAAGGAAATTAGCTGTAATTTTTAAGTATGGGCCTTTTGTGGGATTACTTTTTTTCTTACTTCCTTCTGACACTGCTTCTAAAGTATCTCATTTATCACTAACCAGGTAGAAATATTCCTTTTGCATGTGTGATTTTACAATGATATATGTATAGACATAAATAATGTCAGGAGCCAAAAAAATGCCAGGAAAATTATTACTTCCAGTGCTAGTTTTGTAACAGTGCCAAGCCTAAAGTTTTGTAAATTAGGCTGTAAGTGTGAAATCCCTCCAGCTGTTAAAAGTATTCCATATCTAATTATATGCACAGTTTTTCAGACTATTCTCTCCATTTGGATAATCCTGAAATTACATACTGTATGCCTGGAAGTGAGGGCCACATGTGTTCTGTGAAAACATCCAAAAACATACAGAAAGCAAATAGTCTAAATAGATAAACCACATTTTGTATGGTTTTGTATGGTTTTGTCAGTGTTTTGCTATGTGGCTTTCTTTGTTTTCAAAACATTTCTTTCTAAACACCATTTACTGTAATGTGCCCACCCTGTCATTCCAGATGCTGCCAACAGTTATATGTAAGGAAGTTATTTTTTAAACCTATTTGTACAGGAGGCTAAAACAACAGCTGCATGAGAGCAGCAAAGCACCAAAAAAAAGAGGAACTTTTTTGCAGTCACTGCTCCAGCCTTCAGAAACCAACTGTGAAAGCTCTTTGTGAGCACCAAATAGTATAGTCAGAGAGGGGGTAAGCTGTCCCTTTTGTGGGATAACTTAATTAGACTAACAGGAATTGCATTTTTCAAAATTAGTTACAAAACTTCCTGGCTGAATCTGATCCTCTGCATTTTCATATTGCAACAAAACTTATTAACATCTTTTTCACTCATTGGTAAAGATACTCAGTGCAATCTCCTGAATAGGAACCTAGTGACAGAAGCATTAGCTAAAAACTAAGTCCTACACCTCAAAAAGAGCAAAATGTTGGCAAGACTGGGAAAATGCAAACACCATTTGCCTTCAAAAACATTTGCCATCATACTTTCATTGTTCTTCTCTGGTTACATTGCAGTTCTATATATTCCCTAGGTAGAAACTTATATGTGTGTATGTGTGAGGCTTACATGTGAGGCTTTATTTATTCCTTTGTTGTACATCTGATGTTTTCTGAAACAAATATGTGTTCTCCAAGATCATATTGAAGGTTCCTGTGTCACTTTTGGTTTCAACATACCTACATTGCACACATATTTTAGTAATTTTAACAAAAAGCAAACAAACAAAAAAAGTAAGCAATATACCTAATCTGTTGTCGCATATGAAAAATACAATGTTCTTTCAAAGGTCCTTTGAACAACAACCCTGTGGTACTTGACAACATATACAGCTGGCAGCCTGGACTGCCTTGTCCATTTTGCAATTTATATAGCATTGAATTCAAAATACTGACAAAAGACTGATTAGGTAACCCAAGTAAGTCTGTTCTATCTTGCAAGGTAAACTGCATTCATTATTATGAATACACCTAGCAGGACTGGCACCCCAGCATCCAACTCATGGAAAATTCCACAATGTATTACAAGCAGGGATAGCTTTTCCCTCCTTTAACCAGGTCCTTTCTCTGCAGGAAAGAGGGACTGCCCATCCCCAGCAAGGACTCTTGTCCCACTGCAGTCTCCTTCTGTGCCCTGCGGTGTACCCCTCTCTGGACCGCTCATGGATTTGGAGCTGAGGGATCCCCAGAGGTATACAGCTGCAGAAACATACTCTCTTTCTGATTCCCCAAGCCAGCCTGACCCTCTGCTGCTCTTAGTTTTGCCCATGGGGAAGAGTAGAGAGCAGATGTAGATGTCAGCAAGGAAAAAATGGTGTATAGGGAAAGAGCATGTATGAGGGACAGGCTGTGGTGTCAGCAGGGACTCCAGAGGCACAAGGGGCAGAGAATATAAATTTTGGGGAATGTACCTGAGAACTCAGGAGTGCTCAGTTTTTATTTTATGAAAGACAAGTATAGACATTTAACTTAAGAAGGCTTTGAAAATCAGTGCAGATAGTAAGAAAAAATGGTAAGATTTTCAAGTTGCTAAAGAGCTCTCTATAGCATATCTTCTCTCCATATCATGGTCCAGTGCAGAGTTGCTGTGCTGCTCCCATGGACTGCTGCTCTCGTCCTCACTGGGGTCTGCACCATCTGGAGCCATGTCAGACAAACTTGAAAATATTCTAAAGCTCATTGAAAAGCGTGGTGACTACCTGCACTCCTAATATGTGTTAAGCAGAGCTGGAAAGCATTTTGAATTTTCCAGAACTTTCTGCTTCTGGCAAGGCCAGGAGGTGTCATGAGTAATATTCTTTGGAAATCTCTGATCTGCAAAGGCAGGGCTCACCACAACCAAGAAGCAGAGCAGTGTTAACAGTTGTAGGAGCAGAAAACACTTTTACAACCTTCCATGACACTTCTATAGGTTTGCACATAGCCAAGGTTGTAACTAAGTCAGAGTTACTGATGTGCCTACACACGTGAACAAATGGAAAAGTTCTGAGGGTTGAAATGTTTTGAAGTAAAAACATTTGGCACATTGACCCAAGGGTCCATTTGTTATTCAGCTTCTTCTGTTCTATCAAGTGTGACATTCAGTTGAATAAAAAATCCTGAATAATGTGTTGACCCTGGACTTGATTTTATTTTTTGCTGCACTGTTTTGAGCAATCCTGTTGATGAGTCTTTTTAACACTCAGAACACTGTAGAACTGACCTATCTGTTTTCAACAAGACCAAATTGTTCTCAACAAAATCTTATGGCAATTAGCAGATTTTTGTGAAGGATCACATTTTTAGGTCATTTCAGATAGAAAATATTCAAGTAATAACTTAAAAGAACTGGACATAGAAATGTTGTTCTTATTTTAATGATCTTGCCCTAATTTAGAATATCCCACCCATGTTTTTACATGCAGTCACAGTATTTATTTTGCTTTCCATGATTCCCATTCATTTAAAAAAATAGGAAAAAAAAAAAAAAAAGAAAAAAAACAAGCCATCACCAGAATATACATCTGGACTGCAAAACCACAGCATTCCAGGCAAATCCAAGGGTGTAGTCCTGCCAGAGGGCCTCAGGAGTGCATACGTATACTGTGCAGTCAACATAAAATAATTTCAGAGTTCATGCAAATAAAAATTGCTTGGTTGTTGACAATCAGCTCTATCATGGTATATTTACTTGTTTTGGTTACTATCCTATGAAAAAGATTGTTGGAAGGGCTTATTGGTTGTTCTGATTTAATTCCAATACATAAGAACATCTTTGTTTTGCTGCTGCTGTGGTTAATCATTGCCATATTGTAGGATTTCCTTGATTGGTTTATATGTATTACATTTCAGTTTTCTAATTCTAAAAGGGTGTTTTATTTATTTTCTTGCCACAAACAATAAACAGGCATTAGATGTGTAGATAAGGAGAACTGTATGAGAAAATACCCTGCTATAAACCAGCAGTGAAATAGAAGTGCATAGAGATGCTGTGCCTAGTAAACAAATGTGATGCCTTAAGACTTAATGCACAGGAACTGGGGCAGTTAAGCACACTAATGTTTTAATCTGATCAAGTTCCCATCCAAAAGCTGTGTGTTAAAAACCTGGCAAGATGACTCAGGGTATTTTTGCCAGAGACAGGCATCAGTCCTTCAGCATTAAAACGAGCCTGCCATTTGCAGCACACCATGTCAATGAAAATTTTCCAAGAGACCTGAATAAACCAGGGATGTCTGCAGGAGCAGGAGGAATATGAAAATGTCTGCTAAAGCTAACTGTCAGGGAAGTTTGAGACTAGCTAGTTTGTTCTTCACCCATTCACTGCCATGAATGGAAAAACTGACATTTCCTTGGACCAAATTACTTTCATTTCAAATATTAATCTTTATATTCCAATATATAAAGTATAAAGTATAAAACGACTTTTTGTGGCAAAACTCAAAAGCACATGTATCTTGTCATTCACTTTAGAAACAAAATGTTTTTAAAATCAGCACATTCCTCAGAAACTTTTGATCTTGACAGAGCAGCATATCTATTAAAATTTTATGGTGAAAACCACAATGTAGCTATGTGTAGCCAGAATAAAAACTCATTTGACTTTGCCTTTTGCCATGCATGTAAATATTTTTCCTTTCTGTAGCATATGTTTATGCCACTTTCTTTAAATTTGAAAGTGTTACATCCCAGTCCTGCCACTTGCTCTCTGTGAGCCTGTTATTGCACCTATGTATCCTTTGAAGTCATGCCTGTTTAGTAGATTAGTCAAGCATATGTGACAAATAGATTTTCTTTGTGAAATATATTATCTAATAAATCTTTGATATATGACAAAATCATTGGTGTGTTTCTGGTTGCTTTCAGTCTTCCTTTGAGATCAGAAAAGGAATGTTTTGATAAAATAATCAGTCAAATACATCATAACTTTTTCTATCAAACTTTAATGTTTCAAGTGTGTATTAGCCTCTATTACAGCAAAGGATAACAAAAAATCTTTTCTCAGATTTTAAAAAATACTTTCAGCACCAAAGAACTGCAGCCATCTAAATCTTACAAGTCCATTTTTCATGGGCAATGAAAGTGTAATTGCTGCAATGTTTACATATTTGGCAACTGCCACAGTGAGTCCTTAAAGCTCCAGAAAATGGATAATGTAGAAGTTCTCAAAAAGAACATAACTGATCATGGGATAAACAAAACTGTAAAACTACTTCTCTCAATTTGAAACATGGCAGTTAACTTTAAAGGGAAAAGAACACCAGAAATTTATTCTGTATGCTGTGATGATGTTCATACAGAATAGGTTCTATATAGGTTACGTGAAATAATGTTCTGTTTGTGCCAATAAAGCCTATATGTCTTCAATTAAATGTTTGTTTCTTTGACAATTTTCCTTTTTTATCTTGAAAGTAAAGAGCTGTAGCAAACTTGGGGATGATAGCATAGTCCTTCCTCTGAGCCTTAAAAGTGTGAAGTTGACAGAAGACATCAGGAACTGGAAGATCCTTATAATGCTAGAAACTGGGGACAATTTTCTTGTTCCTAGCTGCATTCAGTTCAACAAGTCCTGCCCCAAGCTTGTGCCAGAGTTGTACACGGGGTCCAAGGATGAGATGCTGAGCACATGTTCCCCTGAGGGTCACGTCCCCTCCTGTCACACAGAGCTGCCTCATAGCTCTTCCTGTGCACCACATGGTCTGGAGCTGGTTCCTCACCTGTTGCTGAGTGTTGGTAGAATTGTACATGTGGGGCAGAGATTGACTCTCTTCACTCCAGATATCAGAGTTCACCATATACATCAAAGCTGCCTAATGATCCTTCCCATTCATCTTGTCCTGAGATCCCTGTCTCAGATGAAGCAGATTATTTGCCTTATTTCTTTCTACTGCCCCTAAAGGAGGCTTGATATGGCCAGCTAAGAGCTGGGCTGTACCAGCACTAGAAAATGTTTCCAAGTATCCTTGCAAGAGCAGCAGATCAGGAGACCAAAGCAATTTTGGTGCTCAGCCCCCAGCATCAGTACTGCCTGCTCACAGAATTCACTTCAAAACCAAGCTGTTGTCTGCAATTAAAATGCTGATGTAGGCACAGTCTCCACCAGACAACTTTCATTAGTCTAAATTTACATCAGATAAATATTGACCAATGAAGGTAAATTTGGACCTTACCTAAACACCTGTCTCTTCATGCATGCATTTTGAGACAATCTAAGATAAAGGAAAAGAATATCACCGTTTTTTAGGTTCAAGTGCAGCAGTTAAATGGCCTGTCCTTGTCTCAATTAGCTGAGGGGATGTAGAAGGGGGACCTTCAGGAACATCAATATTCCTGATGGTCAAAGAAAGGCAACGAGGAACTGAACAGACTGTGAAAAAAAAAAAAGAATCTATTAAAATGCATAATTATAGTACCTGTTCTTACAAACCATCTGAGGGGAGAGGAAAATTTACCTTTAAAATTATGTATGGAGCACAGGAACGTATTATACAGGACAGTGTACTCTCTGAGTAAACCTTGGAGTTGAGCTTAAGTTGCACAAACCCTTGAAGTAGCAGCTTTAATTTCTTATTCATCCTTCTCCACTGCATAAGATATCTTAATGTAACTACAGAGAAGCTGTGAAAAATAGTTTGTTAAAAGAGACAGGCTGTTAAGGTAGTGATATGCAGCTTTTATGTGGCTAAACTGTACTTTCTAAGCCTATATGACAACAACTTCCTTGGAAACTGTGCATACATTTGCGTGTATGCTTGCATAGCCGTGTGTAACAGAGCCCTGGATATTGGATTACATCTGCACATCCTTATCTGTCTGCCATGGCTTCTGCATCTTTAGAGTAGGAAGATGTATTCTTGTATCTCTTTCTAGTATAATTTGCAGGGCTGCCCAGTCATAGGAGAAGGGCTTTAGTCCCACTTGAATCATAATTTTTAATTAGAAAAAAAAAAATCCCTGAGCATGATTTCATCTCCTCTAGCAGGCAGATCAGATATTTATACATGCAGACGTACATTTCCCTTCATTTAATGAGTATGCCATGTTGTGGTCTCTGGCTGCATGGCCCAGCCCAAGATTCTTTGAAGCCAAGGGAAAGACATTTGTTCATTTGACAGCAGCAGGATCAGGCTAAGACATAAAAAAAATAGTGTAAAAAGACCTTTCCTGTAGAATTCCTGGTCTCGTCTGAAGGAAGTAGTGCTAAATATTTCATAAGAAAGCCTGATCCTGCAATCTAATTTTAGACATGATGTAATAGGAGCATGTACTAAACAACAGGAGAGAAGGAGGGAATTAAGGACAAGGATAGAAGTAATAAGAACATGTCTTTCTCCAGCCTTGTTATTTGTGCATATTGGTAACTCTACTGAATGGGAAGATGTACTTATTAACTTATATATTTAAAACTTACTTTGTCTTACATAGTAATAATCTGTGGAGACTATGCCTGTTGTTGTGAAACTTATTTTCTCCTTTCCTGAAGGACAGTTTCTTTACAGGTATAATGAATAATAAGTACAATGTGTAAAGTGTTCTGGACATTGGTGTTGTCCAGCACCCACCACCCAACATCATCTTCTTCATATACATGGCAGATAGGAAGCAGTAGGCAGAGCGGGACCAAACTTTTGAGACAGCTTTTTTTCTCCCCCACAAGGAATAGTCTTCACTTTACTCCTGGAGGTGGTACTGGGAGCAGTGGTTGCAGAGGACCTCACAAAAGGCCTGTGATGGCTGGTAAGAGGGCACGGTGTGGAAACTGCAGGTGTTTGGTGTTCAAAAGCACAGGGGCACCAGCACCCTTGGTGACCAGTAAGACCACTGTTTTCATGTCTGTTACAAGTCTCTGTTTCCATGGCTTGGGTGGGAATAATTCCAGTTTCCACTTGCAAAATAAACCAGCTTTTTCTTCAAATGAACCTGTGTTCCCTGCCCACACCTACAGCCAGTGTGTGTGCTGGATTAAGGGCTCAGCGTGTTCCTCATAATGTGGGAAATGCTGCTCCGCACAGAAATCCGTGGAACGGCATTCCTTCTTCTACTGGATTTCGTAGCTCTCTGCAAGCCAAATCAAACATTAATAACATTCAATCAACATTTCCATATGGAGATATTTTTATCAAACCACAGTCTCTTTCATTGTTATTTTTCAGTATCGCTTTGGTATCTTGCATGTATTATATATTGACCAAAGTAAATGGCAGTGCAGCTTTATGAAATGTTGCTTCACATTTATGGGCATTTCTAAAAGTTTCTGATTTTGTTACTCTTGCCAGTACCAGTAAATGTGTTTGAAGTCCTTCACATGTTGCTTTGTTTATAGTAGAAACACCACATTTTGCTGAGGAGCACATCTCCCTATTAAAAAAAAAA
>WEIU01006517.1:55678-67235 GCA_013389925.1 Aegithalos caudatus | reverse complement strand
GCTTTACTTTCATTATGTTTTGTGTCCTCTATCCAGAACAGTCTGAAATAGGTTTTATTGGAAATCATTACCTAAATTCCAGCACTGAGAAGAATATTGATCTCTTGTACGTAATGGTTACCAGACTGCAGAAAGCAGGGAGGGCTCCAAGTGGGCTGACAGAATGTCAGTGACAATTCATTTTTTTTACTAATTAGGATGTTGGTTTAATATCCTTAAGTAAAAGGCACTTAATGCCAGCCTTTTCACAGCATCTGTCCAGCCCTGGTGGGGCAGGGGGCTGCTCCTGGGGTGGTAGGCTGCCAGCCGCACTGGAGATCAGCTTGGCAGGGTCCTGGCATTCCCCCGGCACCCCGCACGCGCTCACCAGCTGTCCCAACTTTCCAAGGCCCTTCTCAATTTTCTAAATATGTGTCACATAAAAATAAAATTTTGGACAGTGATGTTCTGAGGAGCCCCGTGCCTGTAGTACATAATTCATTCACAGTGTCCATAGCCCATTATTCCCACATTCCTCATGCAGAGCTATCAATTTCATCTCTGGCCAAACTGGAATCTGAATCTTGGGAGAGCAGTGAAGTGGTGGTGGTGTGGGTATGCCACTTTTCTTTTTTTTTTGCCCCATTCTTTTTTGACTGCCCTGCAAGAAATGATACATTCATGTTTCCAGACATAAGCTGCTTAGAAAGAGACCCATAAGTAGCTCCAGATTCCCAGATTTGACAGATTTCAGGGGAATAAAAATATGCGACTGACCATCAGGTGCTGAACCACCCTGAGAAAAATATGATCTTCTTCCCAAAATAAAACTGCCAGTTGTTCAATGCATCTCTCAACCACCAACTCCCACAGGAAATCAGTGCTTTGCTAATGAGGTTTCTGTTCATCTCACAAAATGTGTGAGGATCCCTATATATTTCCCTGCATTAATCATTTCAGTAACCAGAAGCACACAACTTCCCAGAGATATCAGTGGCATTTAATTAACACAGTGCTTTGAACACCTGCCCCAGTGCTGCAATTACCTGTGGAGAATGGTTTGTACTGCATTAAACCAAGACAGCAGCCAGTGTGCTGTGAGCACACACAGAAGGGTACCAGCAAACTACAGTGTATTTTTGTGTCAATTCTCCTACCTCTTTTACCTGCCATCAGCCATTCTGGAAATATCATCAAAACACTGTCACAGAAAGGCACTGCACGCTGCACAACAAAACAGCAAAAGACTGCTCATATGAAATAAATTAGGACAGATGAAGAGGTTTTAAGGACTAATGAAGGAACTGGCAAAGCAATGTCATAATGGACTTCAAGTCTGTTATCTGTATCCTGACCAACTCTCTACTTGCTGTGTTTAGCAAAAAAAAATAAATCCTTTTTTCTGTCAAAAATGAACATTCTTAGCTAAAGTTGTTCTACCTTTTTTTTTCTAATTGTGATAACTTAAATATTAAATTTATTTATATTAAATTTATATTAAATATAAATCACTGTGTTTAACCAGTAATAGAAAAGTTGTTAGCAGTGGCTCTGTTCAAAACTCACCAGGACATGGTGCTGGGGAGCCAGCTGCAGGTGGCCCTGTTTGAGCAGGGGAGTTGGACTAGGTCACATTCAGAGGTGCCTTCCAAACCACTCTGTGATTCTGTGATTCATATATGTAAATTAGCACTAATGTGTTTACATAGAACCACACATTTCTAACACAGGAGCACTAAAAGGTCAGAGTCAAATGCTAATAATTCGAGGCAGACAAAACGTTATTTTTAGTTCTATTTGCCAGTGTGAGAAGCATGTAGAGATGCAGTGTTAGAATTCATCATGTCTAATATCATCCATCTCAAATTTGGGCATTTAGTCTAAGACAGTCTTTTGTAATCATGTGTCTACATAAATAGCAGAGGCTGATGGTGTGCAACCAAACACATGGAGCAGACCCTGAGGCAAAGCTCTCTCCATTCATGCTCAGGGTTTGTCTTGGAAGAACACTGGTAGGAAATTAGCACCTACACAGATTATCAAAGGCATAGAGCTAGATGAGATACAGTCCATGCAGACTCTAGAAAGGACAGTGAAATATCTTCTAGCTGTAGAAAAACAGACTGTATGAGTAAATACAATAACTAACTTGGGGAAGAAATTCCCTTTTGTGCTGATTTTGGCCAGAGTAGAGTTACTTTTCTTCATAGCGTGGGGTTGTGTTTCAGATTTGTCCTGAATACTGATAACATAGAAATGTTTTTGGTTTTGCTAAGCAGGGCTTACACAGAGCCAAGGCCTTTTCTGTTTTTCATACTAATGCATGAGAGGTTGGGAAGAGACAAAGCTGGGACAGGTGACTCGAACAGACCAAAGGGATATTCCAGACCATATGGAATGCTCAGTATATAAAGTGGGGGGAAGAAGGAGGAAGGAGGGACATTTGGAATGATGGCATTTGTCTTCCCAAGTCACTGTTACACGTGATGCAGCCTTGCGCTCCTGGAGATGGCTGAACGCCTGCCTGCACGTGGGAAGCAGGGAAGTAATGCCTTGTTTTGCTCTGCTTCTTTGCATGGCTTTTGTTTTCTTCATTAAATTGTGTTTATCTGTTCACAAAAGTTGTCCAGCTTTTACCCTTCTGACTCTCTCCCCAGTCCAGCTGGTGGAGGAGTGAGTGAGCAGCTGTGTGGCGCTTGGTTACTGACTGGGCTTAAACCACAACAGCATTCTAGATGACAAAGTCAGGTGAGATGGATCTGGATCCTGATGTCTTGCTCAAGACAGTCAATTGCATAAAAGGTCCAGGGCAAAAATAAAACCTGAAACTACATAGGAGATCCAGGGCAGAAATAAACCTGAGATATGTTTTCCAAATTCCAGTTTGTCAAGACAGACTTTTTGTTACCAATGATCCTCCGCTACAAATATCTACAGGTTCTTTCTTACCATTTTCCAAAGAAGAAATTCAGCAATTTAGTACAGTCTTTTCTTAATTGTCCTTCTGAAACTGAAAGGAATATAGAACACATAAAGAAGAGCTCATACTCATTTCCAGGAACAAACATATTACAGAATCAAGATACTATTAGTATCTCTCAAGTAGTCCTCTAAAAATCATTACAGATTTTAAAGAATTCTAATTAGGCATGTCTGAAGCGTCAAATCCAGGTGGATTTTCACCCACTTCCAATAATATGGCCACTCTGAGCCCTTGCTGAAATAGATCATATCTCTGGAATCTAGCTGTAATGGAGATCAGGTTCTGACTTATCCCATAACCTCCCAAAATAAAGTGAAGTTGCTCTGATGCAGCGTGTTTTAAAGCTCTGTGGGGGTTACAGCTGCATGCCTGTTAACATATCCTCCAGTTGCTTTCATTTGGTAGCTATGAAACATAGCACTAAAGCAGAAAGGAGAATGGTGAGATGGGTCATTCTTCTCCTCTCTTTCTCCTGATTTTCCGGGATTGCTGTGTCCTTTTCTGCACACATCTATGGAGTAACGCTATATTGTCAGTATCTGCTTCTCACCTGAATCAGTATGGGACTGCAGCTGCAGCATGGACCGGGAAGAAACATCATTTCTATCCATGATTTTGTTTTTTCTTAATTGTTCCAAGATGAACATTTTAAGGTAAAAAAAAGTGCTATTTCCATAAAAAAGGCCCTGTCATCAATTTTTATAATGCCTGAATCTATATTTAATCAACAAATCTCTGTTTCTACAAAATCTTTCTTATGACCTAAACTAAAGAAGTCTAAACATATGTCTTCAATGTGGCCAGGGTGAAAGGAATTCAGTGAAACAGTCTCAGGGGATTTGTACTCTTTTGTACTCAATGTAAAGGAGATCCATTTCAAAAATCTAAATTACTGCTTAATGCTAGGCAAATTCTGCATACCCTGCTGGTCAGACACAGTCTGCAATATTAAGCAGACCCTCATTAGAAAAGATGTCAGTACAAACAAAGTCAATCAAGACACAATTACAAATATTATTACTATTATTTATTAGCATTATTTGTTAATGTTATGACCAAATGACATAAAATCTATGAAGTTTGGTGTTCTGAAAAAAGCACATCTTCATATAGAAAACATGTCAAGATAAACAAGAAGACATAGGGGACTTTTCTATAGATTGTTGTCTGACCTGATTCTGCTGTTGCCTTGCGACAAGATGAGTTGGGTGTGGGCAGAAACAACTTGTTTCTGAGTTCACCAAAGATGTTGCAGCTGGGAAGAAGCTGTGATGGTTCATCCTGACCCTGTCACAAATCCCTTTCCTATGTTTAGAGAACACATATTTTTAAAACTCACATGTATTAAATCTGATAAATCTGCAAAGTTATTTTCAACAAGGCAATAAAATGCATAGTATAATCATAGATATATTGTGAAAGCACTCATCATTGTTTGCTTAATAAAAGCAATTCAAAGCCAGAAAAAAGTTACATTCATTTTGTATACTTTTTGTCAGGCCACATAACCATAAATATGGTCATGCCTCTTTTTAATTTATAAACTCTTCACTAGGCTGACTACATGACACACACTGAAGGTGATTTTAAAAATTGAATCTTCATTTAGGAAATTATTTAAAGGAATGAGAGTTGCCTAAAAGCTGGAAAAGGCTGAATTATTGTTCACATATGCCATTCACAGTGCTTTAATGAACAATTACAAATGTTTGGAGGTTGTCAAAACACCTGTTTGTGAGTCAGGAATAGACTGTCCAGTCTGAAGACATGTGAGCCTCTACCAAACAATGCTTGAAGGATGAAGGATAGTATGGGTAAATATGTCTGTTCTAAAACTTACTTAGACATTCAACTTTAGAAAAAAAATAAAATAGATTATAAAATAAATAATAAAATAAAAAATAAAAAGCATAGAAATTATACCCATCTGAGTGCTCTTAAAATGGCCTTATAATGTGCACAGCTTAGCCAGGGATGCATGCTGGATCATATTGCATTTGATTTTGGAAAAATTATTTAATTATGATTAAAGGCAATAACAAAGATGATGATCATCACCAGATCATCACATGCTGTTGTTTCTATACTGTACAAGAGCTACATATTGAACTAAACCCCAGTGCAGAGGGAGTCAATGCTCTAATTTGTGTAGCCAGCAGGTAAACAGGCAGCATTGCTGTGGACACAGCCTGATTCACTGGAAAAGCTGAAATATATTCCATGCATCCCTGTGCAAAATTAGATTGGAGATAATCCCAAGGTTACATGTCAAGCTGATGTCCATGCTATAGGCATTCTATCAGGCTAAACTGCAGAGCCTGCAGGACTTCAAAAATAGAGCCCATGGTTTTACTCTCAGGTCTGTGACCATGTTACTGAAATATGAAAACCAGTAGGAATGACAGTAATTGCAACAGGACAAACAGTTCCCCAGTGATTTTACTGAAAGGAGAGTCTATGTAAATGCAAATGAATTAACATTTCCTGAAGATAAGGCTCAAGGAGTGAGGAAAAGATACTATTCCAAGGGTAAAGACTTGAACAGGTAGAAATAAAGCTGGTGACATATGACCTGGGTTGTTTTTTTTTTTTTGACTGAGATCAATAATGATTTTTAGGGCTGTAATGTTGTCACTCTCTATTGCTCCAGTATTATTAACCATTTGATACAAAAAGGCTCAAACAACTAATGAAAGATGGTTTCTAGTGTATCTAAATATCCAGTCCTAATATTGCTTTATTTTTAATTACCTTGTGAACAATCATTAGCTGAAATGGCATCACTGTTCACAGGAACATTATGAGAAGAGCACCTCCGAGTCCCTTTGCATATGAAAGTAGCTTAGCAATTTTTAGAAGATCTGTCAGACATAGTCAAATGTCTGGAATTTGCTAATGAAGGGTCTCTGGATGTATAGTTTGACAGTCCCAGATCTGAACAAATGAAAACAAACAAACAAAGGCTATTTTTTTCCTAAAATTGAGGTAGGCTTTTGCATGTATCATACGTGTCAATACAATCCAAGTCCAAAGGATGTCACACAGGTATTGGATAAATTTCCATTATGCCTTTGTTCTGTCACACCATGAGGAAAACTCTACCTTGGCCAAGAACCATTAGGCTGTTGTGTCCAAACATTGCTGGTACAACAGCTCTTGGGCTTCACTGACAAAGCTATACCAGCCATGGAAATGGACTGCCCTGTTAGTGGCACAACAGCTCTGAGCTCCTACCATTGAGCTCGAATGTTCAGGAGAAGGAAGATCCCTCAAGAGGAAACACTATGAAGGTGTTATACTACTATTGGGGCTAATCCCAAAAAACACAGGGCCCTAGCATGTTGCTGTAGCATTCTTCCCATCACCCTTTTGACTACACTTTTAATACGTGACACTTTTAATACGTGACACTTTTACCCAGCTTGTGAGACAACACAGAAGGAAACTGTCGCTCAGATCAGTCTTTTTGACCTTTGACACAATCAGTAAGTTGGTAAAATTATTTTTAAAATCATGGTCAGTGCTGGGCATACCACTTCAAAAATGATTTAACAAGAAGCAGACAATATTTATAAGTGGCAAGCAAAGATAAGGACAGTTACACAGTTTTGCATAACAAGAGACTAAAAGTATATGACTGCTTAATAGGAATTGCACTAAAAATTTATGAAGTAATGAATACAGAAGAGAAGTAAATCAGAAAAACCTATAAATCTATTCTCAAGATGGTACGACACCAGGGGACATACTGTGAATTAAAAGTATCCAAACAAGAAAAGGGATGATTCTTCCAGCACTAAAAAGAAAATTTTTACTACTTTGTTCTGTAGGAGTAGAGCTGTTGCTCTATTTTCCCATTACTCTGAGGGATACCTTGTAAAATATTACTGTGCTCATGGTAAAAAACATGTGATGAAACACACTGCCTTTGTCCCTAACACTTCTTCCACTGAGAAGAGTCAAGTGAAAAAATGACAAAGCACCAATATTCAGAATTTTACTTTACACTCTTTGGTTTCTTAGAGAAAATTGTGTTAATGAATTTTGCAAGATGGGGTTTTCCATAGTAAGACAAATGAAACATTAAAATGAAATTGTGAAAATAGTATATTTTTTTCCCCCAGAATTGTCACAAAAAGAGTTCTGTAGGATAAAATGTGTAAAGTGAAAGTGTGCTATCTTTGAAATAAAGACTTGAATGAAACATAAAGTTAATCAAGGTGGGTTTTAATAGAAAAAGTAAAAATTGAAATAGGCTTTAAAGGAAAATACACAATTGAGAGAGAAAAGTACATGCAATTCACAAAGTTACATTAGATGGGATAAAACTAAGCCATGTGTTCTGAAAATGTGCAAATCATTGTAAATTCCTCCCATAAGCAGATAAAAGAAAGTGATTATCAAACGCTATATACACACTTAGAAAAATAGGGTACCTATCATCCTGTTTATAAAACATCTATAGGTTGATGTGTTAAGGTTAGCCTATTTCTTTCCCAGATTTTCAAGCCTGCAGGTTCAGCCAACAAGTGGAGTTTCTGCTCACACTGATGGTGTTTCAAGGATGTCCAGCTCTCACTGCTGTCTTGCCACCTCTTGATACTCCAAGAGTCATGCAGCCACTTTATCACTCATTCACCTGGATCACTCCTGGATAAGGGACAGGATCAGAAGGGTAAAAGGTGGACAACTTTTGCCTTCAGATAAAGACAGTTTAATAAAGAAAGCAAAAGCCATGCAGAGAAGCAGAGCAAAACAAGGCATTAATTCCCTGCTTCCCATGTGCAGGCAGGTGTTCAGCCATCTCCAGGAGGGCATGGCTGCACCACATGTTACAGTGACTTGGGAATACAAAAACTGTTGCCCTGATCGTTTTCTGCATTCTGATGTTTGCATTTTTGTAGTGGAGTTTCTCACGGATTTTCATGTAAACAAAGTCTTGTTTATCATTCCTCCTTTGAGGAAGGACAATTGATGGACTTCTAGTTTGACCAGTGTGGTTGGAGAGATGGCAACCTCATCCTCCAATTCATGGTCATTGTCCAAAATCTATGTAAACCAAAGTAGAAAATAAACTGCCTCTTTTTCTGCCCTAACAATTCATCTGCGTGCATGTCATTAATTTCATGTCCTATAACAACAAAAACCCATCATTCCAAATGTTCCTCCTTCCTCCTTCTTCCCCCCACTTTATACACTGAGCATTCCATATGGTCTGGAATATCCCTTTGGTCTGTTGGAGTCACCTGTCCCAGCTTTGTCTCCTCCCATCCCCCTGTGCACCCTCCACCCCCTTGCCAGTGTGGCAGTGCGAAAAGCAGAAAAGGCCTTTGCTCTGTGTAAGCCCTGCTCAGTAATAACAAAAATATCTCTTCAAACCTGTGTTCAGCACAAATCCAAAACACAGCTCCATACTCATCACTGTGAAGAAAGTTGACTCTACCCCACCCAAAACCAGCACAGTCCCAAACTAATTTTAGATACAGAATTGCCTAAGGATTTGCTTAAGTAACTGATTTTCTTCTCCCTATTTCTTCTCTTCTATTTGGCCCACGCATTAAGTGGACTGCCCATGGCCCATTTGGTGGATCAAATAGGAAAATGTGAGCTGTCACTAGAGCTGGAGGTGTCCAGAGGAATTGACATGGGCATGTGATCTAGCATTATGAGGTTAAGGAGTCAGGTCAAGGTCCTGACCAACCACAAAATCATCCATTAATGAAACATCCCTTTGACCCAGTGGACAGGCTGATACAAAAGTTGTGGAAACCCACCTGGCTTTAACAGGCTTGAGATTTTCATGAGCTTCCTAAAACCTTGCCTTATAAAGCCTTTCTTCCAGGTGGAATTCTTAAGGGAAAGATACTGGGAGAATTGATCAAGAAGAGCTTTAATCAGATTTCCTAGCAGCCAAAATGTAATGAATTGGAATATCAAGGATTCCAGGTCTGAGGAGTTTCAGCTGACCTTCTTGTCTACTCCACTTTATACTGTGTATTTCCCACCATGTGAGTTCTTAGTGGAACAAATCCACTGTTCCTGTCAAGAGTGTGAATTGAACAAAACCCGTGGATACTCTTGCAAGTAAGATGGTACACGGCAAATATTTCTCATTTCCTTGCTCTAAATGTAAGTCAAAATAATTTACTCTGGTTTGCCTTTAAGATGTATTTTGTCTTCAAGTAAGAAAAGCATCTATTTCTAACACTGCCTTTCTAGTGTTTTTTAAGCATGTGAATTTAAAACTTCTTTATTGTTGCTTTTAAACAGAATGGTTTAAGAGCACTACATTTGAAAGAAATATTTTTAGACATTTGAAGTGACATGCAATGCAAAAAAAATCTCTGTCTGCTTTCAAATGAGCTCCAGGTTGGAGAAAATACTCCATTTCCTGCCTATGAATCAAGAGTGAAAGAATAAAAAATAAAGTACTTTCTGTCTCAGCTTTGTGAGCCAAATCTTGGATGCATCTCTGTTGCACACAGCACCACAGCAGAAGAAGGAATAGAGTGTCTCGGTGTATTAGGCAGCATTTTTCATCTCATATATCACTGTCATTTTGGTGCTGTAATTCCAGAAAGTCAGGTAATCTTCTTCTACATTCACATCAACACAAATAATTTAAAAGAATAAATTGAGGTGTTGGGTTTTTTTATAATTTGTCTTCCCCACAACTCCTTCTGCCTGTTTTTCACAACAGATGGATAAAGCAGATGTGTCAGCAGTGAGTTTTTTTAGCTGAATGCCTTGTTGAGTTCAACCCATGTGTCTGCTGAACAATGAGTAGAGCATTTCTTGCAGTGGTCTTGGAGCATTACAAAAGGATTTAGTGTCACCACTTTCCAAGCTGCATAACAATTCCTTATAAAATATTACAGCAAATAATGAAACTACTCTCTTGTACACACCTCAGCTCAAAAAAAGCCATTCAAAATTATGCAGAATGACTGAAAGAGTTATTTCAGCAAAGTATTTTCTGAGATTTTTTTAAAATACCAACCAAAGTCCTTGTCACTGGTCATGCACAGATTACTTCTTGTGAAGATTGCTGGAAGAGGAAAGTTAATATGAGAGCTGCTGGCAAGAATAGTAGAGAAACAACTGCTGGCTACAGAAATCTGCTTAGGGCTCTGAAAACAAAAGGTAATCAAATAGAAAAGAGAAAGGGTCAGTTCTCTGTGGCTGGGCAAAGCTAGATTGAAGAGCTGGGAAAAGGGAGCAGTATTACTGAGTAGTTTAGATCTAAGAGGGAAGATGCATTCTTAGAGGCATGAGAAGCATCGGGTTTCTCAGGCAGACAAAGATGAACCTGGATGCTTGTAAGCAAAAGTCTATCAGAAGATTTTTGTAGCTGGTCAATCGTCTCAGTGGGGAAGATTTAGGCAGTGAAGAGCTGGAAGACATGATGTAGGGATTCAGCAGTTTTGACATTGGGAAATTTTTGACTGCAAAGACTGGAAAGGTGAAACAAAGGAGTCTCAGAGCAGAGATTCAATGGAATTATAGCAAGATGGAAAAAAAATGCACTGTTGTGTTCCACTTATGTAGAGGTTTCTGGGCTATTTGATATCTAAACACATTGCATCTGATTTCCAGAACCCTGATGAGTTTTGCTCAGAAAACTTAACACTTTTCTAAACAGCACAAATTAAAAATTAAAGCAAAAACTTCCAAATGAAGCAGCTAATTTGAACCTTTCAGGTAAGGGGGACAAAATACATGGGGGTAAAGGCTTGGAGTTGTGGAGGTTCCCTCACAGCTGCCCTGTGAGGAGTCTTTCAGGGTCAGCTTTGTGCCTCCAGTGTGCAGAGCAGCCCTGTTGTATTGCAGAGCTCTGAAGTGCAGGGACTCTGCCATGCACCTAACGCAGGGATGCCTGGCCCAGCCCACAGTGCCCTGAAGTGACATCCTGATGATTAGTGATGTCCATATTGTTGGACTCCTCAAGGGCATGCTGTGTACTGCAGGGGGTAGGCAGCGCTCGGACAGCGCACATCTGTCTATGTGATCAGAGTGACCGATCTACCTTTATGAGATTCTTTTAAAACAAAGAGTGATCTTTGTTAGGCCCTGGGGGGCCCTTACCACCATCGTGAAGAGTACTTACTAATCATAAAACCATGTTTAAACTGATAACATTCAATATTCCTGCAGGAGAATGAAAATTACCAGGCTTGCTTGGGCAAAGGTAACTCTGTGACACAGAACCAACAGACAGACCCACACCCCAGCCTGCAG
The DNA here is from genome assembly GCA_013389925.1 of Aegithalos caudatus. Classification (NCBI taxonomy): domain Eukaryota; kingdom Metazoa; phylum Chordata; class Aves; order Passeriformes; family Aegithalidae; genus Aegithalos; species Aegithalos caudatus. The sequence continues at coordinate 56,035 of WEIU01006517.1, read as the reverse complement.
ACCCAGGCTCTCCAGACAGGACTGCTGACTCCTAGCTTTGCAAGACTGGCTGCATCAGAATGCATGGCCTCCCCATGCATTTTGGGTTAAACTTGGGGTCTGAATATTGTCAGTTCATTCTCTGATTTTGTGCCCACACAACCTCACTAGGGCACAACTTCACCTGATTTCAAAATCACTTCTCTACTTTTATTTAGCCTCCACACAGACAATTACAGCAGTGTGCTATCACTGTGGCTGACCACCTAATATTGTTTCCCCTGTGTAAAAGGAAAGGAGGTTCTGTCCTCTTAGATTATTTATTTTTCCTTTTTTTTTTTTTTTTTTTTTTTTTTTTCTTTGTTTTTTTCACCATTT
>WEIU01006517.1:35069-55671 GCA_013389925.1 Aegithalos caudatus | reverse complement strand
CAGCATTGAAACAAAGGACTGAAATGCTTTTGAAAGTTACATGAAAAATTCAGGCCTTCCTTTACCAATTTCTCTTTGTTTTGTGATCTCCCAGAGCAGGGTGCAACATGGTAGAAAATACAGAGAAGAAGAGATAGTGCATTAGGAGCAATATGCAAACATGATAAAATTAATCTAGAAAGAAAATAAGGAACAGGGAATGATTTCCAAAACATTTCTAAATGTGTACATCTTTATGCCATACCAGTGTCAATGTGTGGTGACACAGCCATCAGAGCAGTCTCTCTGGGACTCAACATTTCAGCATTTCAGAGGTTAGAAACTATGTAGAGAAGAGACTTGTATGTGTCTCACTCTGCATTTCCATTGAAGAGGAATATGAACACACAGGCTTGGACAGACTTGGATTCTGTTTAGAGGGAAGGAAGGTGAAGGAAGACATAAAAAATCATTTCACCCATCCCACTTAAATTTCGGGTTATCAAACCTCCTATACCTTAAGTTCTTGGACATTTAGTCCTACACAATACAAGTGGTCTCTAAAAGGAATTAAGGGTCAGAGTCCCAGAAAAGCAAATGGTTTATTTGTATAAGTAGGAATTAGGGAGAAGCCCCAGTAGCGATCCTCCACAAATCTGTGTGCAAAATGGTAACTTCTTCTTCATGAGCTCAGAATCAGATGCATTGTGACATCATTTTACAGCACCTGGGAATGTTTTGAATAGACAGATCTGTATAAAATTATTCCATTTAATCAGAACAAAACTTCACTGGTGGGTTGTCAGCTCTGTAGTAGATTTCTTCATGAGTTTGTTTTTGACTCCGACATTTTGAATTTTCTTTCTTCACTGAGGTCATACAATAGACAGGAGACAACACAAATTCCCAGCACGGGAAGGAAAATGATAGTAAAACCTCCCCTATTATGTAACACTAGCAGTGATGAAGTATAAGTGTGTAGAGATCTTTGAGTCCTCCAGGAGAAATAAAGAATGTAATCTATAAGCAGCAGTTTGCTTTCCTGTGAGACCATAATACAAGTCAGAGTCAGAGCAGGAGGTGACACGATTCATGATTATCTGCATACTTTAAGGGGCTACTGAGACGCTTAGCAGCATAGAGAGTGTATATATATATATATATATATATATATACACATATATACACAATATATATAAAATATTAAAGAAGGCTGAGCAGAGGTGGAAAATAAAATATAATTATTAGTAATTTAGGCACATATTTGTATATGTGGAAGAATGTCTACATAGTAATTAAAAAATGCAGTAACTATCAAATATAAAAGAAGTAATCATAATTAAATCCAAGGTCAGATATTGAAAGGAAACCTCAACAAAGGTCAGGGTTGACTGCCTGAATCCTAAACAGATAAGTCATTGACATCTACAAAAAATTACTTAACTCTATGATAGCTCATTTAGTTGTTTTTGTGCATGTAGGAGATATCCATTTCAGTTGCTGAAATGCTGGCTACTCTTAAATCCAATTTTTCCATTAGACCTTCTTCAAAATATGGACAGTGCCTGCTATTGTGCAGTGATGAGCTCAAAGGAGGATGAAAGTGCACTTTTTATTTGTGCAGTTGCCAGACAAAGTCAATGGCAGTGAAGCAGAATAAATTAAATACCACAAGTGGCAAATAGAAGAACGGGGATTGCAAGTTTCAACTATTCATAATTAAAAATTGATTGGAGACATAGATTCCTTGTGGTTAAAATAAAAGATATCACTTCATGCCTAGCTGTGAATGGAGATCACTTTGGCAGTGACTGAAGACTCATTAGGCCTTTACAATCCTAACCACATGCTTCCTTTCTTAGCTCCATCACAAAAATCCCAACCAGGTTAAGCATTAATTACTTCCTTCCTTCCTTCCTTCATTCACAGGTGCTATAAAGAACCCAATCTCAAAGTAGCACCCACACTGCATTAAACTGATAGAGCTGAAAACTGAAATACATAAGTAGGAGTACCCATAATAGTGGCACAGCACAGCACTGCACTGCAATGTCCTCATCATCCCTGCTGCTCCTAAAATCCTTTCCACATGCCTCCTCTTTCCCTCCAGAGTTAGTCTCACCATTCTGTTCAAATGACACAAAAAGCTACCTTCACCAGTGCATGATTTTCAGGTGCCCAAAAGGCTCTTCCTTTGCATAAATACCTGGAATTTAGGTTAAAAATAATGAGGATTAATAATTTTATTCCTAAAGCACTCCCCCTGCTGATGGACTCTGAGAGAACTGTACTATATATTTAAGTATATTATAAAATGTAGAAAAACATAAGAATGGTCACTGACTGAACCTTGATAATAGGGATAAAGTAAGACAGTGAAAAGGGACTGAATCCCAAGAAAAAGAGCAGACTGTGGTAGGAAGATGTGAATACTGAATAATTATATAAAAATTTTGCTAAGAGGTAAGAGACCTCTCTAACATTTCTCAGTAGAAAAAGGGATCTTTGAATTCAGTGCAGAGTAACTTCAGCAGCCTAGGGCCATTCCAGCACACTCCTTGCTGCTGGAGTGTGGCATTCCCTGAGGTGACAGTGCTTAGTAGAGGTTGCTCCATGTGAAGGGCTCCGTGTGTGCTGAGGGAATTCAATGGGTATGAGCTCAGGGAGGATGTCGTGAATGCTGCCAGGTCTCGGATTGTTCCCAGCTCCTAAAAGCCGTGCCCTCCCTACTCAAATCAAGCAGCTTCTTCTTAGGCAGGCCATGTAAAACAATCCTGTAACACACTAATGGCTAAAAATGGAGACCTGAGCAAGCATGCATGTTGACAGCTCTGAAATGAAGAGAAAGGAATGGAGAGCATGGGAGAGGTGTGGAAGGGGCCCTTACTGACAATCATGATAAATGTTTGTGGCTTTTCTTTCACACTTGGAAGTGTAACAAACACCAGGCTAAGCATTTGCAGGTAGGAATTTGGGCAATCTTTATTTCATGTTAAATTCTATGTGTAATACTATTGTGTGGCTTTATTATTACAATCTGTTTCTACCTCTCCCTCTCCTTGCGCCTACTCCCTCCAGCTCCCAGCGCAGTCAGACACGGAAACTACGGATGACCTGTTTCTACTGACAACCTTCTCTCACATCTTTAGAAACAATCAAAGGGCTGAAACAATTTAAAGGGCTGTAAATACAGTTCTTGTAGTATTGCTTAAAAATCTATCCAGCTTTTATTTTCACGGTACTGGTTTTACAATATCCAACAGTCCTTCCTCTTGGTAGCCTTTTCAAAAGAAGGAAAAGTGTCACAGTGGTAAGTCATCAGAAGGAGGGGAAAAAAAAGAATCGGAAAGCTTTTCCATGGCATTACCCAGATAATCCAGTCCACATGTAGCTCTGCACATGAGCAAGTGACCCCATGGACTGGAGCAGGTCTCTACACACATGTGTAAATCAAGGCAGCATAGTTTTATTTGCAGGGTCTGAGTTCTGCTTTCGTTCTGAAACAGAGTAGATTCACATGGTTGTGATTCACATTGAGTTTGAGCCTCAAATTTGAACATGCCAGCTTGTCATCAAGCTAGCTGCCTTTATTTTATTTTTGGCTTTTTCTTTGTCAGTGCAAGCTTCTTATATTTCAGACATATATATATTTTGCAAGGCAGCTCAGTCTGCTGAGCCAGGATCTTTCATCAAGGAAAGAAAAGTGCATTGCTTGATTCTCAGAGAAAGAGGAAAACATTGCATGCTTTTTGGAATGCATCCAAACTATCTGTGACACCTTAAAATACCATACAAGTAGTGCAATTTGTCATAAATTAAACTAAAAATGGGCTTTAAAGCACACATAGTCTGATTAGCATGTGACCATGTATAGCAGTCAATAGCAGTCAATAATATATCCCGATACAATTCTACAGCTCTAGTGGTCCCTAAGGACTTTCCTGAATCATCTGTGTTTAAAAAGAATAATGGATTCACTGTTTTGCAGCATAATTTTCATTTTTATTGCATTGTCCCTCCTAATTTTGTCCTCAAATCTTCTGGAAGCCATGGTTTGATATTTTTTTAAGCTTTCTTCCTCAGATCTCCATAGGCAACAACCCCACCATCACAAAAAGAATCCCCAGTCCCAAATTTTGACTCTGTCATTAAGATATTAAACAAGCAAGCAATCAACTAATATTTTCTTGCAAGGAAGCCAAAACAGTTCAGATATTTCCATAGTGATGGATGAACAAAAAGAAAGATGGTTATGCTTTCCAGTTCTGCATCATGTCCACAATTTATCCTCTTGTTACAGGCTGAAGGCTGTGGCAGAGATTCCCACTTCAGGCACCCTGCATCATTGTCATGACTGTGTGGCTTGAGGACAAGAGTAGGATCCCATTTGGACAATCAGATTAAGATTAGAAGCTGAGAAGCTCACTACCATCTCGTGTCTGTGATGACATGACCAGCAAAGCTGTATTTCTGCTTTTCTTCTCTGTCACTGCCCTATGAAATTGAGTCTCAATTAAAAGACGTGAATATAATTTGTGGCCTTGCTATATTATTCCAGAGTTCCAATCTGTGCTAGGAAAGCTTGCCCAGTTTCCTCCAGGTGGGGTTCCCTCCCCTAGATCCATATTGAACATCCAAGATTACCCCTGGGGAAAACTTCATTGAATAGAATTTTTCTTTTTACAATAACTTTAAACTAGAGTGAAGAAAACTGAAAATTTCATCATGTACCTGCAAACTGCTTTTCTGCAGAGCTGTTTTTATTAAATTTATCCATTTCTCAAAATTACAGCAGAAATAAAGAAAAGACCGTGACTTTTATGCTTTATTTTACTAGAAATTTCATGAGCAGTTTTCATTATCCCTAGCACACAGAGACCTTCTTCTTAAGCTATACTAATATATTGGTGACAATGAAAAAACTGAAGAGTCAAAAGCAGAATCTCATCTCTGCATCTCCTGGTCAACAAAAACAATGAGCTAAGTACACCTTAAAAAATAGAACTTTGCTAATTTAATAGTATCTATGTGAAATGTCATGTGTGGTCAGCATGCTTTGAACTATAAAATATCTTTATATGTTTAAAGGATAGAACCCTGCAAGGTATTTCATGTAGCGTTTTATAGAATACCAATATGTCTTTTAATACATGTGCCAGGGAATCAAATAGATCTTTTGACTGTATACTATGTGATGTTTTCATTAGCTACTTTTATAATGTGGTGGTCATTTTAGAATTTATTTCTCTATAGTATAGTCCATTGCTTGCTCCTTTTCTCAACAGCTTCCTTATGGGTAGGTGATGGTGTGAATACTTGGGATTACTTCCAAAAAGAATAAGTAGAAGAGATTTATTCTAACTGAAAACAATTTTGCTAAATATAGAAGAATGCTTCTATGAATATATATTAACTGTAGGCTTCCTTAATTTATTTGTTTCCAGATTAGTTCTGCTTTTGTGTACTGGATACTGTAGAATACTGTACAAAATTCAGCTCTTTCATATGACTGTATTGAAATCAACACAATGGGATTATTGTGAAGAGTTTCCAGCAAATCATATGAGCTTAAATTAAATTAACACTAGGATAAATCAAGTCCCTAATTAGATAATTGAAACTGCCTTTTCCCTTCCCTTCCCTTCCCTTCCCTTCCCTTCCCTTCCCTTCCCTTACCTTCTATTCCCTAGGGCAATAAAGTGCTTGAATTGCTTATATGTCCCATCTGAGAGCAACTAGAAATTTTTCCTTCCATAAATGTTTATTTAATATATTTATAGAGAACACAAAGAAGAGTTAGTCTAACTTCTCTCCTGGCAACTCAACTGGTGAGATGTAAAGCAGGGTAAATTTATCTCACAGTACTATTTTTATGCCNAAAAGCAAGCTAGAGCAGGATTTGAACAGAGGAAGAGTCAGCAAAATCAGAAACAACTCACAACTTCTAACCACAGCCACCAGGGAGAATATAAACAACAAGTTTGTATTCCTTGGTTTGCTTTGTGTTTTGCTTTGGGAGGTTTACAGTCACCAGACTCTGATTTTTTTCCCAACCAGGAGTACGTATACATTGAGATTTTAAGCATATACTTATGATATTTATGGATACCACTTCCATTTCACGGCAAAACAACACAGATCCTTCTCTGGTATGAAACACTTCTTTCAGAGAAGAAATGCCAAGTAACACTGGTGATTTTCAAGTCACATTTGGGATCTCTGCCACAGGTCAAATAGCTGTCAAATTTATTGCTGCTCCAAATCAACAGACAAAGAACACATTTTCACATCTGTTCAAACCACCAAACCAATTGTTTTGTCTTTTGTTTGCTTGTAGACTAAGGCTTAAAACGAGGCTCTGTGCCCAAACCATGTCAGAACTATAAGAGTTAAAAGCATATCTGATAGTAAACTGAGGAAAGACTTACAAAGATGAAAAAATAGGACACCATTTTGGTCAAGCTCTGCTTCAGAAAGAAGAAATCCATGATATACAGTCTGGCATCTGGCCTAAATTATTTAATCTGTTACAAGGTTGACAGTTTTGGCATCTCTGCCTTTCATTGTTCCTTACAAGTTTATAATGGCTGGGTTACAGCCATTCCTGGTAGGCTCTGGAAGCCCCTCCCTACAAGGAGGTCGTTCATCGTTGTATCTCTAAGCAGTCTGGGGTCTCCAGCTTCAGACATAGAGCTGCCCTTGGAGCAAAACAGAGAGTCTGCTGTTAACTATTTAACTGTTACCCAAATGAAACTCATATATTACAGTCTTGGAGTAAAAATAAAACAGAACAACACAGTTTTAATTGCTATTTCTACAATAAAATTGTGGCTTATTTATAAGTTGGGATTTTATTACTTACTGCAATTTATACACACTTTATCTGGAAGTTCATGGGGGGCAACAAAGGACTGCTCACATTGGGGTTTTTTGGTAATTTTTCTGTGAAAGCATAACTGAATCTTAAAATATGGTAAAGTAGTTTATAAGTGAAATGAAAAAAGCTTACATGGAAGATTACATAAAAGACATCTGTCTTTTCAAACCATTGAGATATATAAGCAACTTGTTAAAAACTGAAAAAGCCAAAAAAAAGGACAAAGGACCTTTTAATGAGAAGCCATTTTGAACAGATATTTTTCTGCTTTTCAAAAGACAGTACGTTACACTGTTCCTAGGAAGATGATCTCAAATGATCAGGAAAAAATACAATTTCAGAGAGCACATAGAGCTTATGCTAAAGCTTACAAAAAAATTGCAAGTGGAGATGTCATTTTAAATAGAATCCAGGCTCTTATTTTTCCATTGCAAAGAGTTTTCTTTTATGTCAAATGAAATTTTAAGATCACCTATGAATTTGCAACTAAACCCTTTACTGCCAAATCTGATTCCAATCCCTAAAAAAATCTGTTTCTGTAATATGGCCAGCAATGCAATAACTTCTAAAAGGTAGCCAGACATATTGGCAAAAAATATATATGTGGTTAATCAACTAAAACTATGTAGTAGTTTGGGAACAATCAATCAATTTCCAGAACCTTTAAGGCATGCAGTTGCTGTGAGGATATCCAAGAACAATAGTAATGCTAATGGCTATGTACACAGATGTTTTTGAGAAGGTCTTGTCTTTATTTTTTTTTTTTATTTTCAAGATGCTTCTGCACAATTTTAGGCTCTACTGTTAGACAAAAATAAGCACATCACAAATAAATTCCAGATGATAATACAAATGTAGAGGGTCAGTAGGTGTCACTTTGCACCAAGGTAAAATAAGCACTATGAAAGAGAGGTTTGTGTTCAACCAGTGGTGTTTTCTCAATCTGTGCCTACTAACATATGGGCTTGGAGACTCAAACAGGGACTTAGGCAAAAATGCAGAGAACTGCATACAGTGCTGGGATATTGAAAACTCTCTGAGTTAGTCCTTGAGGCATCATAGCTGGTAACTTGAAAGATGTTTAAGCAACTCGAAAATTGTTCTGTCTAAATGCAGAAAATGTCCCATTTTTAGTAAACAAAGCTGAGCTGGTCACTTCCAACTTCACACTTCAGCCTGCCTGGCATCAAGGAGCTCCTGGCTAAATTCCTTGAGGGACTCATTAAAATACATTGCACAAAGTCACCCCCAAAACATGGTTGTAAGGAACAGTAATCTAAAACATAATAGCACTTTCTGAAGTTCTTTAGAATAGCTGGGGGAGGATTCCAACAACTCTTATGCTCCCTTAATACTGTAATACTGTGGTCTGAGCTCTGACCAAAGAGATGTGTGACCAAGGTTCACTTCCTGGCTATATCTCAGAGGATTTTAACTCCCGTTTACCACTTCCTGACTCTTATACATCAGGTTGCTGGCTTCCATCCTGAGAGAGGTTTGTATATGTATATTAGATTAAACTCTTCTTGGATAAGTTAGCAGACTCAGCAGAGGAACCAAGAGATAGGCAAAAGCAGCATCCGTGTGAGGAGAGTACCTAATTCACTTTGTGTTCTGCTGTAAATTAAGGAATTGCCTTTAATCTCCTTAAAAACACTTTCAGAAATCTGTGATCAAAGTAGACATAATAGCCCTGTCACATGAAATGAAAGCCCAGATTTTTGCACCTAAACCACTGTAATCCTATTTAGGTCATCTGAGAAAGAAAAGGTGTCTGGGTTCTACAGTTCTGCTTTCCCTGATGAAACCAGCTGCTTTTCCACTCTAGAATCTTGATTCTGATGAAGGCTACTTGCTCCTTTGGCAACAAACACTGCAGAGATGGTCTTCCCTTGAACTGACATCATGTATCTGTTTTGTTTTTTTAATTGGGATCAGTGGGTACTGGATTGTGCCTAGCAGGCAGATGAACTGAAAATGACTGAAGTATTTTTGTAAAAAAAATCCGCAAAAAATTGTGCCAAACACATAGATTTAATTTTCTGCATAAATTTGGCAAGTTGCACCATTGTTAATATGATGATTTTTAAAATCAGTTTAAGATGTTTCCAAAGCTGCTATGGTCACCCAGAGCAAGATGGAAGATTGGGTTAAACTTTACCTGAGTATTTTGGAAACACAACTTTTATGACATAGAAACCAATTATTCTTTTGTTCAAGTTTTTTCTCTTGCCATAACTCCATTTGTTTCAGAGGTCACAGTTAAAATTTTAAAGATTTTCAGGTGATTTTGATTCATATTTCCTTGATAAAATCTAATAAAGCAGATCAGATTACTTTGCCCTATGCGCCAGTTAACTACACTCCTATTTATTTGAGGAGCAGTTCTTGTTTTCAGGTATGTAAAAATATTTTATAAGCTCAAATAATTTTTTTTCTTTTCTCTTAAATGCTAGCAGCAATTCTCTTGTACATGGAACATTTGTGATTCCAAATCATTAACAGAATCTGTGTCTAGACTAAATACTACATTTTAAAGCAAAATATTTCAAAAACCATCTACTCCTCAATTTACATACCCAGGCTTAAATTTTAGGTGTTTGTTTCCACTGTAGCAGATGATGATGTCATTAACACCTAAATCAGGACAGAAAAATGCCTGGTTTTAGGTGTTAGTGACATCATAACTAATTCAGGGAGCACACTGCACCCAGAACTTCTATACCTGGCAAGAAAAAGAACTGATGTCGAAACACACTTACTTGTGTGTGTTATCTTGCAAAAGATACTCAAGTCTGAGATAAACCTAACCAGGATCTCACAGTGGAGATCTTAAAAACTTAAAAAAAAGTTTAAAAAGATTGCTGTTCACAAATAAAAGGGTTGAAAATATGTGTAAAACATGTTTTGATGTTTTGAAGTGGTTTGCTTCTAACAATAGAACTGCACACTCATCACTAGTCATGGGATATATGTGGTTTGGAGGATCTGTGTTATGCCAAGACTCAAAGCATTTAATATGAGCTTTGTTTTGGAGAAATGGCAACAGCAAAAGTGAGCTGACATGCAGACAGTGGTGACTTCAAGCTTCTGAAAGCTACATGATCGCTTAAGATCCCGTGCTTCAAAAAGTCCCATGTGACATGAAAACATCTGACCCACTAACCAGCTGCAAGACATTCCCAGACTCTCATCAGCAGATGTACCTTTGCAAGCTCTGCTAGAACCCAAAGGAGGGTAAACTCCCTTCCTGAACAAGTCTTTTGCAACTCTCAGTGGGCTGTGCTTCATCTCTCCACATAAACTGACTGTTTTATGTCTGTTAATGGCTTTGTACTGCATCTTCCCACAGGAAAAGCTCAAGGCCTGCTGGTGCCTACAATAGTTAACCAGCATAGTATGCCAGAAAGCACAAGTACATAATTATTTTGCAAATGCAAGGTACATTTTACATAGACTTAAATATTTTGTGGCTGTGGATAGATATCCAAACACTTTAGGATATATATTCTATCAATTACTTGTTATATGTATTCTCCATTTTGTGTGCCCCTGCATACATACATTCACACACTTGCAGAGTAACCCATGTTATTTGCACATTTTTTCCCTGTTCAGTTTTAATCTGTTGGGTCCCAATTCCTATTTGTAATGGGAGATGATGTCCAACACAAACAGAGAGTCCTCAAGAGTGTTTGATATCTCTTAATCCAGGCCCATCTTTTCCTCTCTACGGCTCCCTGCTACTCACCTGTACACCTTACAACTCTGCAAAATACGGCCACATCTAAAATGGCTGGAATGGACTAAGAAGAAATTTAGGGTCATTTGAGAAAATGAAACAAGGAGAACTAGGAGCCTTTGAGTGGCTCTGCTGCTGTCCTGTGTCACCCTATGAAAGTAATGAAAGGAGAGAGTTTTTTCACGAGGCTCACACTTTGCTTTACATTAAATTCAGGTAAAAATGGTAGGATTGACAAGACCAGCAAAAGCAGGTCATCATCACAGTCTGAATTTGCTTGCCTTACTCAGGCAAGTAAATACCATGACACTAGCACATAGTAAACCCCCATTATTCCTCATACATGAAGTATGGGGGCTTAGGTCTCCCACTGGAGACTCAAGTGCTTCAAAACAAGTAAATAGTGAGGAGAGACAGGAAAGGAGAGAGAAAAAAATCTGATGAAGCATGAATGGAAAAAAGAGTGGCAATAACATCAATTGTTGAAGTACCACTTATGTTCACGATATAAGGTCTCACCCATCTGTCATTTCATTTAACAGCAGAAGATGGGGGCAGCCCTTCCATGTCCAGTCCCATAGTCTGCGTATTTCTTTAACCTTTAAAATCACTTCCGCAATTTCTTTTAAACAGGGATTACCAAACTGGCAACAAACTATAAAAGTAAATGCATTTACAATATGCCCTCTAGATAGCTTTACTGTCAGGGAAATAGTTTTGCTGTGACCATGGGCTGTAGGAGCAAAAGGCTGGCAAAATTACATGGCTTGCAATGATAAAATTCAGGTTTCAGCCAAACATTTTTCTTCTAACCTACAGCCATTTCAGCTGTGAAGTGCTTATTAAGTTCCTTTCGTGACCACAGGAACTGCAGGTTGTAAATGCTGCAGGTGTGAAGGCATTGTGTGGCACTTTTAGGTTAGTGAAAGAAGATTATTATTCACGGGTGAAATATTCCATTTATTCCGTGGAAGAGGAGTAATGTGTGTGGGGGTGGAGAGTGCAAAGCTGATGACAGAAGGACATAAATAGAAACAGACTTCTACAGAGCACCTCAGCCATTCCATTGTATTGCTGCTTCAAGCTTTTAAGTCTTCCCACAATGGCCAAGCACTGCGATTTTTCCTCTAATGAGACAAACTTGCTGTGTCTCCTGACACTAAACTATTTTTAAAAGTTTACCTCATCTTACTTAATTTTTATGGAGTAACAGTAACAGTCAGACCATACTAAACCAGTGGCTTCTATATCTTTTTCTATATATTCTGTAGAGTTGAGTGTGATTAGGCTATCAGCCACCCTCATTCACATAGGAAGACATCCCCAGAAAGCTGTGACTGAAAGTAGGCTTCATAAATACAGTATTATTTTAGAGTTATATACTCCGAGGTTGGTGGAAGACTTCCAACAGACAAGTGTATTTTTCTGCTTTCAGTGAGATCTTGACAATGTCTCTGATGTATCACTACGAAGTTATTAAGATAGAATATATGAATGTTTACTGAACTTTTTCTTGGGCCAGCAATGTAAAAAAATACATGTAGACATACTATATGTATCAAAGAGTGGAACACTGAAAAGTGATTTTTTTACACTTAATCCCTCATTTTTAAATTTTAGTTTTTAATTTGGCTACAAGAATCTTGGAGTCTGAACTCTAAGAGTGCTGCATTTTTAAGTCAACTGGGGAGGGGGGAAGCAAATACACATGGGTTGTAATGCTGGCTGACATACTGAAGTATTGACAAGCNAAAAAAAAAAAAAAAATCATCATAGTAGATGATGTAGACACACATCTAACATGACCTAAGTTCTAAGACAATTTTGTCTTTAAATAGTTCATAAAATTGAACTGAGGTGGGTTAACACTGAAACCGCTCCAAACTGAGTAACACAGCAGATTCCCTTGCTTATATTTCTTCTACATTACTGGCAGCTGCTGACTAGACAGTAATATTTCTCATTGTTAACATCAAATGGAGAATATTCTATCCCTGTGAAGCTAAGAGAAACTTAAGCAACATCTGAATTCACCTAGCATTCACATTAAAGGGGGGGTGGGTGTATCTCGGCCAGGGCACCAGCTTATTTTCTGCTAGATCATGAAATCTTTACAATTGTCAGAGCCTCAACACCTCATTCACAAGACAAGGACGTGATTAAGTACCGACTCAAGTAGACTAATACCTCCTCTCCAGTTACCAGCACACATCCCCCTACACTATTTTCAAGGCCCTATGCATTGATGGGAGCAAATGCCGTTGAGGAAGATTCCAGAAAATCACCCAAAATAGCACTGAAGTTGGAAGACAATAGTTATAGCAATAGGAACAACAATGGCACATTCATCTGTTTTTTAGCAAAGGGTTTTTTCAGCATTTAAATATATAACAGCACATTACAAGCCTGAATCAAAAGACAAGCAGAACAGAATTTTGAACCCTCATTTCTTTCAGACACACATTACTTCAGGCATTTGAAGAAAGTGTCGAACAGCTTCCCCACCCACTTTCTCAAAGTGGAGGAGAAATTGCTCTCAAATGTTGGTTATAAACTTGTAATCTGAACTCCAGCCACTCGGCAGGGCTGCAGAAGAATTTACGATGTGCTAAATATTTCCTTTGTTCTTCCCAGTGGTAGCCTGCTGTAGCAATTAGAAAGCAACTGACTGCACATGTAAACTGTGGCTCTTTTCTAAAGAATTGCTGATAATTGTTAGAAGCCTTCCTAAGCAGGACTTGCCCTGCTAATACAGCAATACTTTAAGTGCGCCTGTATTAATTGTCTGTATTATTTTTTCTCATCTTCTAATCTTAGTCCTCTAGGTACCTTACTACTGGGACAGAAAGCAGACACAACTGTCGACCACTGCTATAATATAGCCATTACTAACTGGGTTCCTGAATCCTTCTGTCTTTATTGGGCATCTAGGTAGCTTTCATAGAAACAATGCATCGTTCGTGATACAAACCATTTCAACAACATTTGTTTCCATTGCTGCACGAATATACAAAATAAAACGCAATTCCTCTTGATTCCAACAAAAAAAGCAGTGTCCTAAGCCATTCTGTTGCACACTGAGAGCATAGGATATCAAACCCCATGGTGGCAAATTTAATGTAAGCTTGCTATGAAGGAAATTGCAAAGAAACGTGCCTTGCAAAGACTGCAGGTTTTGCAAATAGGAAGGATGGCTTTAGGAGATATCCCCCCACCAGCAACCATTGCCTTAGCCATGACTACAGACAAGGTAATAAGCAGGGCAAAGTAGATAAACCAGTAGAGCTGCCATAGCAGGAGCACAGGACGTGCTGAAGGTAGAGGTGCTAGCAAGATGATAATAAAACAAATGCCCTAAGCAGCGACACCACTGCCCTCCTGGGAGTGAAAGCTCACGGTGAGGAATATGTTAGTTCTGCTGGGAGCAGCTTTAGCAAGCCTTGTGCTGTTGGTCACCTCCTGCCCAGGGCTCAGTATGCAGGTGCTGGCCAGGAGCCAAGGGCAGCCCCACAACCTTGCTGCCTGTGCTGCCTCTGCAAAAGAGGTTGAGAGCAACGAGGAAGCCAGAGGGAATGCTTCCTCTGCGTGCCAGCAGCAGGATCCATGGGATTTGGCCTTGGAATTCCTGTGGAGTCTTAACCACTGCATCAAAGTCAGCTCCTTGGCATTTGTATGCTATCGCTTAGCCCCCTGGCTTTCCTAATCCTAGCGATGTTGTACCATATTTTTCCCTCTGAAGCCTAAGGGAAACAAAGTTCCCTAGTCAAAAAGCAGCCAACATCCATTGAAAAGACAGCAAAATACCACCTCTGGCAGGTGACCTTCAACATAAACAACCAGACATACAAGTTGGAAGCAAGTTTTCACACACAGGCTTTGATGAGAGCACATGCTCCTCTGTGGTGGCCTCCACCCTGCTGCACCACCTGGCAATGTCTGGAATCAAGTTATTTATAGTCTATACAATGAGAAGTCAAATGAGTTGGATGTTCAGAGTTTTGGTAATGAGATACAGAGGTTTCTGTTTTGGGCTTGCCGGGTCAGACTCAGGCTGGACTGGTGCTAAGGAGTGGAAGTCATTGCCATCCAGTTGCTTCTCAGCAATACTTGTGAAATGGATTTTGTGTACCCTTCCTTTGAAGGCTCTGCAGACAAGCCAAGGAGGAAGGCAGACTGAACGCTCTCTTTCTTCCTTAGATTTGACCCTTACCAGGCAGAGCAAAGATGCTCCACAGCCTTTAACACCTTCCTAAGAATTTGGTGGGACATGTTTTCCAGAGCAGATCCAAACTCCTTGTGATGAAGTTGGTGGAACAAATCCCAGCTTGTGCTACTATCTCCTATACTTTAAATGTTAGCATGAATGAAGAGACTACCCACACAACACTCACAGCTATATCCATCTGCCACAAAAACAAGCCATGCTTTTACTCTCTGCTGTTGCATTGGCTATGGTATTTCAAACACAGTCCTGCCATCGATTCTTTCATTCAAGACAACAACCAGCTAACTTCTGCAACTGGCCAGTTTCTCATCGCTGTTAAGAACTTGTATTTCTTTGGATTTTTAGGGCAAGTTAATAACCTCTGAGATGAAATCATCCTCTGTGCCAGTGTGAGTGCTGAACATTATTGAATATTAGTTCTCACAGGACTAAAGGGTTCATCATCCTGACTCTCCAGCCTCATAAGATACTTTGAACCCATCCCCAGCTGCCATGTTACAGGGACAATCCTGATGATCCCATCTTTTTACAATTTTAGTAGCGATAACAAAAACTTGGTATTTCCTTCCTTCTCTGTCATCAGCAAAATATTGGTATATGTGTCCTGGATTGCTTTTAATATTCAACTTTCTCATATATACAAATAAAGATATAGCAGGTGACAGGAAGAAATCAGAGCAAGGAACAAAATTCAGTGGGACTTGAAAAGAAAAGTAACACTTAGAGGCTATGTTCAAAAGACTGCAATCAACACATGGAACCAAGGGGATCTATTTGATATTCTTAGTGCTCATTTATTACTTTTTTTCTTGGAGATGTATGCTTCTGCCTCAGTTTTATATTGCAGGATCGCTGACATCACATGCTTTCCCTCACTCCTTTTTTTTTTCTTGCTTTGACCTACTGAGAGGAGCACTTTTCTGCAGGCTCTGCCAGTGTAAGAGGATATCACTTGTCTCCTGGACTCTAACTTTCCATCAAACTGCAGTTGTAAATCTAAGCACTAAATTGATTAATTTTTAGCACTATGTGCTAAGGCAGAGCCAACAAGGCCAAAATATTATTAACTCATTAGTTACCACAGACACATTGCAATAGTCCTTGCTGCAAAGAGTTTCTAATTCAAACAGATAAGACAGACCACAGATGTAAGGAAAAACAGAGGCAAAGTGAACAAGATAACCCATCTAAATTCTAGAAAGAGCTCTGAATAACATTTGATGATACACCACCAAGAAAAATCTAAATGAGATCCTGCATTTTGGCTTTTTTTTTACAAAATTACATAAAGATGTTTGAAAGACATCGTGTTCCTCTTATAAATGGATTGTCAATGTCATGGCATTTATTTAACTAGTCTCTTACCCAAGGATTTTAAACAATGACCATTTAGTGAAGCCTCCTCATTCTCCAATGATTGGATAAATACTGATCTCAATTTACATACTGAAACCTAGAAAGTCAGGAGACTGACTTAGCATTCTTCTACAGAATTCAAGCCAAGGCAAGATTCCAGGAGCAACATGTGTGGTTTTGTCTACTCAATAGGTGACATTTGCTTTGCATTCTACTGACCTATTTTGTAGTTATTCAGTGTTGGGGTCATCACTCTCAAGACTTAAAGTGTGTTGTTTTAGGCTCAGAGCTGTAGGAAAACTGGATGGAGCCAGAGGAGGAATAAGTCACTGTCTTTCACATGAAAGACTGATCTGTGGAGAGTGGCAGATAAAGCACAGGTTAATATGACTGCAGTGATTTAACAGCTTGTGCGATGAAATAAAAATTCTTCCCATTAGTTTTTTAAGGTAGCTCTGTTAAAACATGGTAATTTCATTTATTTTTACCTCACCAATCACTGCATTTAGAATATTAGCAAGAAGCACTCCAACAATGAAATTAAAGTTGTCAGACTGCTGCTAAATTTCATCCACTTGAACATCAGCTAGAGTCACAGTACCTTGTGCCAACAACCTCTGATTATTTTTATACTTTGTTTGACAGACACTTCTGGAAATGTCTTCTTGTTTTACGTCGTCAGCAGAGCTCTCAGGCTAAGTTCCTTACGTATCTCTCAATGCTGCTAAGCTGATTGGCATTTACTTGTGCCCCCTCACTGTAAGAATCATGGAGTCTGACTTGGCAAGAATCATCTCCTTTTTTTTCTTTATTTTGTTTTGAACAGAACAGCTGCCCTCCAAACTTAAACCCATCTGGTCTTATTTGGAAAATGAAGGGGCAAAAATTAAAATCAGTTCTCACTAATTAGAAGAAAGTTGTACACAAACAATTGAAAGGTCTTTTCATACTTATGGCCTGACATTTCTACAAAAAGCTTAATTGCTTGCATGGGCCTAAAGGGTTATGTTCTTTTTTAAGTTGCATATGCTCTCTGCCAAATACTAGCTTGGACATGCTGTGAGTGATTTTTGGATCACCAGCAGCTCTTTCTATTTTAGGCTCTGTCACAGCTTGAAATTGTAATTAATTTTGAGGATCCTGACAATCATAATTATGACCATCCTGGTTTCTGATAAGGCTCACTTAGCCAGGTTTTGGGTGGTTTTTTTTTTTTTTTGGTTTTTTTTTTTTTTTGTTTCTTTTTTTGTTTCTTTTTTGGTAGGAAATCTTTGGGTTTAGTATTGGGAAAAAATTCCATACTGCAGACTATCACACTGCAATAAATTTCTAATTTAAAAATTAAACACCTGCCACAGAGTTGGGCAAGAAACATGGTTCTTGTACCATGAAACTTGTAAAGTTTTTATATGTTCCTGTCATGAATTCAAGATTCTCTGAAGTTCTATTCATAACATCATGTAAAGGAAAAGCCAGTCAAAGGTGACTTGTCATTGCAGTTTTGGATGCTTAAGATGCATAAAAGAGTCAATTACAGGTTTATGCAAGTGGAACAATCTATATTTTTGTAAAAGTAAACACTAAGTTGAGTTGACTCTTTAGCCAACACCTTGCTCTGTATCTGATTACATTTCTTTTTGCTATTCTGGGTTTTCTATCACTCTCTTTCCATCATATCCTTCAGTTTCTCTCTAATTTTGATTAGGAAATCTAGTTTTGGACCTGAGAGATCCCCAAAATATTGTACCAAACAGGTGTTCCAATTGAGAGTTTCCATTCCCCTGCATATTTTCTTGTGGGAAAAAATATAAAGCTTTGAAAAATTCTCATTTGTTCCCTGAAACTTAAAAGACAGTGTGTTCTTTTATTACAGGTGAAAATTCATGATGCTTACAATATTTTGACTTCACATCGCTGGCAATTTGTAATAGCAATAATGGCAGGAGTACTTTTCCTTTCTGTTTTTTAGAGACATTGAACTAAAAAATTCACTGGAGTTGGGTAGTGAAACAAGTACGGAGTGAAAAGAAAATATTTGTTGGACCTTTGGATTCACTTCTGATGGCCCTGGGAAATAATAATGTCCCTCAGCTGTTTTGTGGCCCCTGAAGAGAGAAAAAGCAGACTTAATTTGCCTAACTGGTTAAGTAAGGACATGCGTCATGCTGTAGTCACTGTTTTCTGAGATTTATCCTCCCTCTTTAGCAGCTCCCATTAATAGCAGAAGGAATGACACAGTTACAGGATGAGGATGTCCCTTCTGAAAGAATACTGCTGTGCGTTATTTGAAATACAACACTCAAGGCCAGCTTGTACCTTGCAGGTTCTGGCTGGTTTAAGGTACTACAAAGCCTCAATGTAAGCAAGGAAGCAGCCCAAGGAGCTTCCTAGGGTATGTATTCCTAGCCTGAGATAACACCTGGTTAAGGAAGTGAAGACAGACAGCTCTGTGCAATCCCCTGCCTGTGAAAACAGGCAGTTTGGCTGCCCCAGAGTTCAAGAAAGAGAGAAAAGCATTTCTCACCTTCTTGTCTGATCCAGGGACATTTCTTCCATCACTGTGGTCAAGAGAAGTTATTTCCGTTTCCCCAGCACAGCAACACCAATTCTACCTGCTTTCATAGCATCCTTTTGTTCTCCCTTGAGAAAGAGTTAACCTTTAGGACACAAAATATAGATCTGCTTTCCTATTTGCACCATATTCAAACAGTTCTTCCAGGAACCCTAAGCCCTAATATCATGCACATTTGAAAGGATTCTTTTAATTTTTTTTTTATTTTTTTTTTTTAATAAATGATGTGAGTTTCCAGCTCCTCTTTCTTCACCAAGAGTCTTCTGGTGTAAACTAAGTAGATACTAAATCCTGTGAGAAAAACACCCTTAGAAACAAACAGGCAATGAAAAGATCCCATTACTTGTTAGGGTTTCTAATGGAACTTTGTGATTTTGTTTGAATTCAGATTTTTCAATGCCTAGAACTGGTTACATATTTACTAAACAGAATTAATGCATCCAAATCTCTCCTTATTTTATTTGGAATGGGTAGGGGAACTTGGAACTTACCATTTTTATTCAGTGAAAAACTCAGATCTAAACATGCCCAGCTTCTAAATATGTCTAAGCATAGATGTGAGAAATTCATAGCTGATGTCATAGATCCACTTCAGAGCTACAGCCACAAAGAACCTTCCTGTCAGAGAGATTTTTAACCTCCTTTTCAGTTTTTGCCCAATCCTATTTAAATGTTTTATTTTAAAATTTCTAAGCAGCCAAAAATCTGCTGTTGGATATACCCAGATTTTTTTTTTTTTAATAGGACTAAGTAGTTTGCTAATTTTTTCATTCATGAAGTTTGATGGATTTGCAAATTAGTTGTAGCCTCACTGGGTTCTCAGATGAGATTTGCTCTGGTAGCCAGTTCTTTAACACCCTTTAATATTCAAGCCCAACAAAACTATAACCACCAGAGATTAGTAGTAGTTACAATATTTATACAACTTTGGTTCCATCCTTTATCTGCCTATTTCATATACAAGGTTACTGTCTGGAAAATGAATTCTCTCCTCTTAAAACTCCAGACTTTCAAATGAAGCCATCACTTATAGTAATACTGGAAACCAGGGTGTCCTTTCTTATCTCAGGTGGTCTGCCAACATGCCTGATTGTACTCAAACGTTTATTTACACCACTATATTAAAATATCTATTTTTCTCTCCCAGTGTAGCCACTAGACTGGCTAAAGTAACATTTTCTTGAGGATGAAAAAGAAATTACTGAACCCAGAGTGGGAAGCGCTGAAGCAACTGGGTGACTAATGGTAAAGAAGGAATGAGATGCATGATAGCCATCAGCACTAAGACTGTACTTATTGAAATGCCTCTTTAGATATTCCACTTTATTTCACATCAAAGTTACAGTGTGTACTTGATTAAGGAGCAAGACAGTGAAGTTTCACAGAGATACTTGGGCATCATGTTCTGGGTACTTGTCCTCTTCTCTTCCTCTTCACAGCCATCCACCCAGTGTAAGTGTCCCATCAGATCACTTCACTCTGTGATATTTTGATTTCAGCCTCAAACTATTGCACTGCACAAAGATTAATACACATTCTGAAATATCTGAGAAGCTTCTGGCATGCTAAACATCCCACATTGTGAATCTCTGTGTATGTGTTTGTCAAGCCTGCAGATTCTGCTTCATGAAGCCTCTGAACATGACTGTGCAAAGCCTTTGGGGGCACCTCACCAGTAACAGCAACAGATGTAAAAAAGATGTAAAAAAGCTACACAAGCACAGCTCTGAGGGCTGACATCCTGTTTCTTATGCTTTCCCATACTGGGGGATTCCTGAAACATGAGTACCATCACCTCCTCCTATGAAGTCTTCAGGAAGGATTAAACAACTAATCCTTGGTTGTCAAAAA
>WEIU01006517.1:14761-35033 GCA_013389925.1 Aegithalos caudatus | reverse complement strand
AAGAGAAGATACCTTTTCCAGGTACCTCACTCCAGGAGGGGACACCACCAATCCTGCTGCCCTGCAGCCAGGGTAAAGCGTCTGTGCCCTAAAAAGTCCTGACACCTACAACACACCATGGTCCCTGCTCATTGTGCCACCTACTGTGAATTCCTCCAGGCCCTGAGGCAGGCGGGCACTGCCATGGAAAGAATTACAAGGCCAAAATTTCTTTTCATGCTTTGGCCCATGGATGCTTGAAATTAGGCAGAGCACCACCCTGTGCTGCCATGGAGCCCTTTGCAGGCTTAGCCTTTAGAGTACAATTTCCCTCCAGATGTAAATGTGTAACAGGCAACTTAGGAGGTAACCACTTAATTGTCCTTTAGCCAGTAACTCTCTGTCCTGGTCATTAAAACATTTTATATACTGCTCAGAGTATGTACATTGTAGTAGCAATTATACTGAAATAGATAAAATAAAACAGACTGATAAACCTGACTGTTTGTTTTCCCTTACTTTTCTTTCCAGACCTGCTATAATTGTTTGCAATAACAGAAAGGGTAGCAATAATGCTGGTTAAAAGGGTTGTTGTTAAGGCATGGAGTGGATTCTGCTCAAAGCTCACAACTGAATTTCCACATACATCCTGAAACAAGGCTTCCAGTCTTTTTGTAAAGGGAAAAGAGCACCCAATTTTCTACCTACTATATGCGTGCTTTGTCTCCTGAGAGGTATTGTGTTGGGGATTGATCTTCAGATCTACTATGGAAATCTTTAGAATATCCTCTGACCAGATTTCTGTTTAGGCTCAAAACTTCACTTTACATTGCAACTCCCACCAGTACTTCATTGTGGTTGCACTGCATGTCCAAAATCCATATGGTACAAACCCAGATGCAAAGAAAGAGTCTGCTTGGTATGTCCTATACCAAATAATTGGCTATCATTTCAATCTAAATAATGCTCAGCCTACTCAAAAAATTGTGGAGAAATACTAGCTGAATAACTAACATAAAAGCATTAAAAAAGGCACCCTATATATTTTACGTAAACAAGTTTAATATGATAAAGTGGTGCCTCAAATAAACTGAAACAAAACAAAACCCCTCAGTAGTATTAACTTTTCTGTTCTCACAGAAATCTAACCATTCACTAAAACATCAATTTTTTTAGATTATTATTATCATCCATATTATCGCAAATGTGTAAGATTTATAGACTTTAAATCTAAAAGGGAAAATTATGGTTGGTGACCCAAAAGGACATAAATTATATAATTGTGTATAACTGTAATTCATGAGTAAAATAATACTTTTCACTATAGCATGGAGACTTGTTTAGAAAGATACAAAGAGATGGTGCAGGTTTTATTTCCTGTGGGATTTTGTTCCAATGACAAGCATGCCTTACATAAGGGAATATGTGGGTTTCAACTTAATGCATTTAAATTTTACACATTTTTTCTTCCTAATTCTTTTTTCTACCACATGAAGTAGGTATCCAGTACTCCTCCAAACATCACCAAATATCACTGAACAACGACAACATGAAGCACCAGTGATCTCCACAAATGCTTAAAGCCAGTTGGATTTTCTGATGTGCCCCTGGAAGGAGATCTGTTTCCAACTAGTTTAGACTGTGCCAAAGTCCAAGGCTCTTGCAGAAAATGCCTTGCATGAAGACAAGGACAATAAAATGTTCTAAGATTTGAAAAGCCAGACCTAAGCAGAAATTAATATCTTGAATTTACAAATAGAAGATTAGAAAAGCATTGCAAGAGAGCCTGTGAAATCATTATTTAGCTCCATTATCCATTCATTAGTAAAGAAATAAATGGCGTTGCCTTTACTAACTGAAATTGGTCAAGTACTCTTGAATATTTGCAAAGAAAATGAGAATCTTATTCCTAACTTCAAGCTGACACCAGAAGGCATCTAGTTTGTTCTGTGAAGAGGGATCTGTTACATGTTTATTTATAGCCTGTGAACCAGGATGACAAAATGTGGGCCCATACCTCGGATGGGCTCCCAATGTTTGCTGTTGGAGTATTGAGCAACAGCCTCACATAGAGCATGTGGTCACCTTGCTTTTCAGGGTAAGAATGCAACTCCTCCTCTGTGGCTGCCCCAAACAGCAAAGGTGTCCAAGCTAGCCTGGCACAATGTAACACTTCAACTTCTCTCATCTTCTGAGAGCTAAAGTTGAAGGTCTAACTCTGCAGTTATTTTATTCTACGAACACAATATTTGTATTTATTCGGTTAGCCTTTTAAACTGATCCTCTTTTTCTTTCGTTTCCTATAGTTTCCTTCCAATATTTTTTTTTGTTGTTGTTGTTGTTGTTGGTTTGTTTAACAGCTTCTACTGTTTGAATCATCTGTGTATCATGTAGTCACAGTGCAACATGAGAGAATCTCTCCATCTTTAAGATCTATGCTCCTGACATCCCTGTCTGGCTTTCAGCTATGACTTGCTTCCTATTTGCACTTGGGAAGTAGGGACATGGTGAAGATTAAAGGCTGTACTGTAGTAAAGACACACTGCCTAGATGAGATCCTGTAGTTAGAGAGGTCTTGATAAAGGTAAATTTTAAAACAGCATCATGGGCCCTCACTTTCATTTGATGTGAGAAGGAGTACCTGGAGAATCTCCATGCAACTCTTGTTTCTAACATCACCTGATGTTACCTAACTCCTGCCTAAGCTTTTGTCATATCTTTAATCTTGGAACCAGAATCACTGCACCTTTGCAGGAACGCTTTTTTAATGATCCATGTTTTTTTCTAGTTGAATGAGGAACAAAATTAACTACTCATTTTACAATCCTCACAGCAGCAAAAGCCAGGTATTGAGAGTTACCAAAATCATAGAATCATAGAATCATCAAGGTTGAAAGAGACCTTTAAGATCATGCAGTCCAACTGTCAACCCAGCACTGCCACTGTAACCTCTAAAGCACTAAACCACATCACCCAGAGACAGACCCAGACACTTCTAAAGCACAGTTGGGCACTTGGGCAACCTATTCCAGTGCCTGACCACCCTAACAGTGAAATTGTTTTCTAATATCTAATCTGAACCTCCCCTGTCTAAGGCCATTCCCTCTGGTCCTCTGGCTGCAGGCACAGCAGGAAAGACTGGCCCCCACCTCACTGCAAACTCCTTTCAGGGAGTTGTAGAGAGCAATGAGGTCCTCCAAGCTTCCTCTTCTGGAGACTAAACAAATCCAGCTCCCTCAGTTCTCCTCATACACATGTTTTCTAGACCCTTCATGGGCCATGTTGACCTTTGCTGGATCTATGTTAGTTCATGCTTGGATTAGCTCATTGTGTCGGGGGCATGCCCAGACAGAAAACCATGGTATCCCTAGGACATCTGCTTTTGCAGCAGTTTCATGAAAATCAGTAGTCTCAAAACCATTTGTTCATACTGAAAATTCAGTAGATGCAGATTAACCTGGGGAAGGGACATCAAAGGGCCCTGTTAGCATGAGCTGCCTCTGCTTTGTGATGAATGTGCTGTTATAGGCCTGCACAGCCCTCTAGTCAGACTGGACCACTGTGGCTGCAGCTCATTATTTTCCTAAATATTTCTGAGCCTCTAAAAGTTGAATAAGTTTCCTGAAAAGCTTGGGTTTTGGTAGTTGGAGGAAAGTATTCAGAAGTGATGATGGTACTTAATTTTTAAAGGAAGAGGCAAGAAAAGAGCACATAGATATTTCTTCTTAAATAAGAAGTGGGCAGAATGTGTGATGGGTCCCAGCCAGGTCCTTAATAAAAAAGATGATGTCTGTGTTCCCCAGAGGGCTCATGACGCCACTTTGGAGTTTGCACTCAGCAAGAAGCAGCTCATATTGCACACCACATGACACTGGAATAGGACTAACAAACATCAGGAAGTCCCCAACGGCTGCAAGTTTGGCAGTGCTATCTGAATCTGGCCCATTGCAGTGTTCATGGACCTTGTGAGCTTACTTGGGCCCAGTTTCAAGCAGATATCAGAACCCTGGCTTTTTGATTTAAGGCACTTCCCTGTTTCAAAGAATGTGGAAACTGAAATAATACAGGTTGCCTCTGAAGCCCAAGGTGCACCGGCTAAATCACAGGGAGCTGAAACTTGTACAATGACTGTCTGGTTTAAATAAGACCATTAACATTCCTCACTAGCATTCATATGTGCGCATTCATATTAAAATTCTAATAAAAATATTCAAACCACATCTGGGAACTAGTATTCTAGGTCGGCACCACTATTGTAAATTTTCAGCTAAGCCACTGACTTCTCAAAAAGAGTTTCTAATGGAAATGTTGACAGGCCATTAGCTAAGTACAGTGGTGAGAATGGTACTGACCACGAGACAGTTTAACAAATAATAAAATACTAGTAAACAGATGAGGCTTTAAGCCTATTCATTAGGCTCACTTTCTGATGAGTTAAAACAGACTGCTTACTTCTTGTCCATAAACACCCCCAGGCAGTGGAAATTGGTCACGGATAGGGCTGGTGTGACAAAGTTTGTTTAGTTCTAGAATACAGTAGTCAGAAATATGCAAGAAACCACATATGGTGACATAGCGCCCTTAAGTCTGTAAAGTTGGAGGGAAATTTTCTGGTTAAAAATTCTGATATGTTATAATAGTGTGTGTTATCCTACTAAAAATTAGATATCTGTGGGACTAGTTTAGAACAATAGGACTGCTAAGAATATCATTACTAAAAAGTGAAACCATTGTCAGAAACAGTCTCCGGCTGGAGGGTTGTGTGGTGGGAAAATATTTTAATGGGGTTTCCTATTAGTGTGATTGTTTTCAAGATGTAGCACTCGAACTGGAATACAGTGGAATGTTCACCATGTGTGTCTCTCTAATAGATGGTAAGTACTTCATGGTGATTTTGTTTTTAAAACCCCCTCTTTCTGATTTTTGCTCCATAAATTCACATGCTAACACAGCGTGTGCTTACTTGATGTACTTATACCAGAGAAGCAAATGTTAGAGAGCAGGATAGGCAGATCTGTGGAAAAAAGATGAAGCTTCAGAGCTTAAGATATATACTAAGACAAAAGACTGCATGGTATAGCTCATGGGATCCAAAGCCAAGCCTACCCCTGCCAACAGTTCTTAGCCAAAACTTTTTGGCCTGCAAATCCTGACAATTTGCAACTACTCATGCAGAAAATATTTGCAGTACAGCTCTGCAAGCAGACAAAATGTAGGTTAAATCTGGCAAAAGTAGGAGGGAAAAGAAGTAAACTGGCACATTTTTATTAGTTCATTCTTCTGTCACTTGTCTGTTGGTCATAGTATATAAACTTGTAGTAAACATGTTCCATTGGTAGATTTATTTATACAGCAGTATGTTTAAAACTCCCATTTTATATATGGAGTGGATTTTTATATTGATGGCGGATTTCTGTACAACATAGCAAATACATACTATGAATTTGTAGTTTTGGTTTTAATGAATGCTAAGATATTTCCATCTTACAATACTTTATTTATGCCTAAAGCTTCTTATACTCTTATATTTTTTCCAGCCCTATGAAAATAGTTTTTCCTTGAATAGGAATGGCAGAACTGATGGTTGCCCCAGTGGAGATCTTAGGTTAAGCTGTTACTCACTTTTACCACTTACAAAACTAGTAGGTTTTTAAGTGGTAAAAGTGTACTTAAGTGGGCTATCTTAATCCCCTTCCAAGACTGGTGAAGTCAAAATCCTTTTTGTAAAGGAGATCTTCAAAGAGCTCTCCTTTATGATGACAAAACTGAGCAGTTGCATCCTCTTTTCTGAGCACTGGTCTTCTAAGTGGTCTGCCTACACTTCTCCTGCCATGGAGGTATATATAAGATAGACCACTATAATGATGGACTTTGAGTTGTCTCTTACTATTGAGATTATAAACACAAACCGTGGAGGATGAAACTCCTCAGTTCAGCATTATGCAAATGTCACATGTGTACAGCAGTTCTGCACCTCTTTGGAGAACACAGAATTTATGCCAAGATCTCTGAGTATAGCCTGTCTCCTACAGAAAAAAAAGAAAAAACAACAAAACAACAAAACAAAACCTAGACTTCAGAAATTATTCATGCAGATATTTTGCTACAGTTCTATCTTTAGCTGCACTTGCTTTCGATTTTACTATTCATGTAATTTATGGAGGGATCTATGTTAACTAAAATACAAATGGAATTTGCACTGTACATATGTTACTGCATTAATGGCATGGCACTTTCACAAGTATAAATTACAGTATCTTGGCCTAGCTAGTTTTACATAATTTTTTTTTACATACATAATTTACTTTTGCTTATTCTAAGTTCATGCTGAGTGAAATTCTGATCCAGCAGAAGTCAATGGTAATTCTGCCTTTGATTTTTATCAAGCAGCCCAGGACTTCCTATCCTGTGTTTCTGGTGGGGTTTTGATTTCTTTTTTCAGAGCTCTATGTTACACTAATTCCTTTTCTTGGATGACTGCTGATAAGTGGTTCTTGCTTTAGCTGTTTAATTTCTAAGTATTATGGATCATATGCAGTGGGGAAAACCCACTGTTTAAAGTATTTGTTTCTCCCATTAATTCAGGTTTCATCAGTATTAGGAAAACTTTAAAAAATAAGTGTTTTGTGAAATGTTTCTCAGATTTCCTTTTGTGCTAGGACATCCTATTCTCCTGCAATTATATGCCAGTGAAATTGGCAAACATCTTCTCTATCACTTGTCTTCGTAATTTCAGTGGGTTTTTTTACTATGTGCAATCTATCTCCTTTCACAACTCAAAGCAGTTTTAGACTTGTTTATTAGAAAAAGAGAAGAGCAGTCCATCCGTGGCAAACATTTTCAACATTACGGATATGTCTTTGAAGTTTTTTCATAGTTCCATCATGGCATAAAGTTTCCTTTAATATAAATGTAGTTCTATGGTGTTAACAGATTTCAAGAAGAAAAGAATTTAGCAATAAAGTGGAGATATAAAAGAAATTCTCTCCTGTGCCAGATTCTGATTTGCTTCTGTAAGACAGCCTGAGGAGATCCACTGAAAGCTAGGTGACTGTTTACAGAACAAGAGCTAATGTACTTAAAGCTATTGATATGTCTGACTTGAGTTTTGGTAGGATGTCAGACCCTTACTGATCAGTGTTTGCTCATCTTCCAATTGTGTACTTCTCTGTTGTTTTGTCCTGACTACCCTCTTCTCCAAATAGCGGGCATAAGAAGATTGGCCATCTCGTTATGATTGTCAGGGCAGTAGCTCTGTACCTCACTACAAAAAAGGTATCGGACCTTTTCAATCTCTTGGTTTTGCTGAAACTTCTACCAAAAATACCCCTCCTGAATCTTAGGGCCTGGTGGTAGTGGCTGGAACCAGGGACGGAAAGCATAATGCCAAGTTTTCACACAAGGACCTCTGCCATGTGAGATAAAGGCAGTCTAATTTCAGGAAAACTGAACACTGAGGGCACTGCTTATGCAGCATTTTTACCCAAATGCTTAACAGGTGAAGAAAAATATTTTAGAAAAGTTCTTAGGATAGTCCCATTATTTATTCCCATGCACTTTTCATTGTCAAACTAATAAAAGGACCACTTTCTTCTACATTGTGGAAGTGATTGAGATACAATTTAATATGAAAGCACTTCCAGAGCCACAGTACAATTTCTTCTATATTATTACTTTAGAGATCCTGCCTCCATTATTTTTCCTTATCAAACAGATCCTTTGTCTTTAGTAATGTGAATCCTAGAATGGCATGTGTTGGAAGGGATCCTAAAGACCATCTAGTTCCAATGCCAGCCCCTCTGGGCAGGCATGATTTGTCCATAAGTGAGGCTGTGCTGGTTGTCTCAGATCACCTCCTTGTCTTGCACGAGCCCTCATGTTTCATCTGTTTTTCTGAGAAATAATGGCAAAACGTGAAGTTAATAGTGAGTTTATATCCATAGAAACATTACCAGAGGCTGTTAAATAGAAGACTTTGGCTAGTGAATGCTCTTCAGCCTTCCACAGGAGTTCTTTGCAGACTTCAAGCTTGTGTACATTTACAGCTCTTTACACCCTCGGTGACAAGCAACACTTTTGAACTCTCAGTTGTTTAAAGATGGCACACACTTTCTATATCTAAGTGAAATGTGAGAAAAATGGGGTTTATTCATATTTAAACAATTCATAGTGACTTTACTAGTTAGATTTTTTAGAATCTCTGACTTTGAAGGGGAAAAAAAAGAAGGTTAAGCACAAGAATTTATAAAAATATTTTCCAGTTGGATTTTTCAGTGCATGGATGGAAAATAAACAGCTTTTTGTGCTGAAGGGCAAAATAAAGGTGTTGTGGTGATGGAAATAGAAAGAAAACAAAAGGCTGAACAGCCTTTAGTAGTAAATCAACTTTTCTATATTTAGTAAAAGCAAAATCAAGAATTTCACAGAGGATAAAAAACATCTTGGACCTTTGTTGTTCATAAAATTACAAATGATTATTTTACCAGACCAAAAAAAAAAAAAAAAAATCAGATCAAACCAAGAATTAGAACTGCATGTTTTCAAAAGTCTTTTCCCACATCAAAAATTAGCAGTTGCTGGTTTTCAAATGGTTTTTAATCAGTTTGTTGAAGGCAACTCTAATGGGGGAAATGCTTAGCTTCAATGAGAATATTAGAGATGTACTGAACATATTTATCCTAATTTATCCTACATATCAAATCAAATATATCCTTTCTCAGTGCAGTAGAGACTTTAAGAACTAGGGTGAGTAGTTTACAAGGTTTGTTCTTAATCAGAAACATCTGTATTAAAGAAAACAATATGGTACCAGCAATAATGGGGAAGTAGGTCCCAAAGACTAACTAAAGACAATATTTTTGGCAAGATTTTTGTAGAAGCAGCTACTTAGACAAACTGTGTGGAAAAGTTATTTCACAGTTATTTCAGAGGCGTGAATTTAGATTATGCTGAAAACAATCTTCCAGCTAGGTAAGGCAAGTAGGTACTTTGTGAGACAGGAGCCGGATTGGATCTTACCAACACTTAAAGTCCATTGTTCATTACTGACAATACAGCACCAAGCCTGTCTTAGTTCAAAAAGTGTTTGGACAACCCTCTCAGGCACATGGTGTGATCCTTGGGGTGTCCTGTGCTGGGCCAGGAGTAGGACTGAATGATCCTGATGGGTCCTTTTGAAGTCAGTGCATTCAGTGTTTCTATGACTCTATGACACAAACTGTCTTGGCCATTTGAGCTTCTTGGACAAGTTGGTAGTGCTTTGAAAACTAGCAAACATACAAACCTTAGTCATAAATTAACCCACGGCAGAACTTTTTTTATTCCCACTATTTTCTTCAATCCTATACCCTCATTCCTCTATCATTCAAGCAGACATGCAAGATGAATGGAGAAAACTGACCTAAGTTTTATGAAGTTTCATGAGCTTTTCTCCAGTTTTTAATCTCTGGTTCTTATTTTAGGGATAGGTTCTTATTTTGAGTTGTGCCATTGGTCTCCACTTTGACATAAAAATTGTAGAAGGTATGTGAGAAGAATAAGGAAGAGGCCTTTCACAATTTGTGGTGTTTTCTTTAGTTAAATGTTTTGAGCAGAAATGGAGATCTATGGTAGGAGCAATTCAACTCTCTTAACACTGAAGCACACCGCAGCATGTGGCTCAAGCCATGTGGGGATGGCTTGATCATCTATGTAAATTACAATTTTTTTTAGCCTTGTGATTTTTAAAATCATATTTACAAGGCTACTTGTAGCAAAAAGGTACGTGACTGCCTATTCATTTTGTTCACTAGCACGATGATAGTTTATTCATTTTAACAGAGCTGCAGTGCTAATATCCCAAATAGTCCTTGTTTTCTTCTACACTAAGTATAGTCTTGTGCAGTCTATTCATGCTGAGAGTTAATGTAATTGTAACAGGAATGAAGCTTAGAGGGCCATGACATTTCAATAGGCAATACAAAACAGGAGACAATTCTACATTTTGGAAGAGGAGGGGATACAATTTATTCTGTAACTCTGAAAATTAGGAAAAAACCCCCCTAACAATTAGTGAATGAAAATTCCTACTTGTTATATCTCCTATGTTTAGAATGCATGATACTACAGGGCCAATATGGCTTGACAGGAGGCATGGTTTCTGCTTCAACTAATGGTACTGAGGAATTGTTTCACTTTAATTATTCTATGTTTGTTTTCCTGCACCCTTAAATGTGAAGTTCTGCAGGAAGGTTCTTTCATTTTTATTAGATGATCATTTAACACCAAACATAACAAGACCCCCCACCCTAGAGACTGATACATATTTTATTTCCCAAAGCAATAATAATTCTGGAATTCTCTATTGATATCCCACAGCAGTGTTAATTTCAGTTGTATAAATCTCTGTGATACATATGGAAACTTTGATATGGGAGCTAGGGACAAACAGCACCCTGTTTAGCATCCCTTTATTTGCCTCTAGGATCATCTCACTAACCCTGTGAGGACTTTACTTGCCCACCTTTGATTTTTCTTTCTTTCATTTAAAAGCTTTTCCTCAGGACTTGTGTAATATATGACATTGTTCTCTTTGATGGGGGCTGACAGGGTTCTTTTCAGAGCTCACCAGTGCTTCCCTTCAATTAGCCAGAAAGACCTGAGTGACAGCAGGATATGCTTCCCACAGGTTTCCCCATCCCACCTACTCCAGGGCATACGAGATGCGACCTGAAGGGCAGCAGCCAGTTTCTGGTTTCCAGACTCACACTGTCAGCAGATAACCTCCCGAGGTCATGAAGCCAGTACTACAGCTGATGGAAGGTTTTTCAAATTAAGATTTCTGATGCTGCAAACTTACCCCCCTCTTTCAGTAATTTTAGTGTAACTATAATAAGCATGTAGAATGAAATAGCCACTAAACCTGATGATATCTGAAAGATTTCTTTTTACATATCCATGGCTTTCTTTTTTCTCTTGACTTTTGACATTTTTGTCATACACTTACTATTTACCACTAGGGCAATTACTAGTTTAGTATTCCCATGGAGGTGTAGGAAGTCTTGTTGACAGCACTCACCACCTGTCTCTTCTGTAATCAGAGGATTTGTTTACAGCCTTATGACAAGAAGTACCTGAGTAAGCAAAGCTCTGGACCTCTGCAAGGTCTTCAGACTCATAATTTGTAGTTTCCTGAAAATAATCATTCTTGCCTTATTTCCTTGTTTTCCATAAAATAATGATAGAAATATTTATGCACATTACAAGGGGTATACTTTACATCATCAATGTATAATTGTCAGGGAAATGTCTAAAAAATGTTAAGTATTCCTTTAATTAAATGCAGCTTCTACATTTTGACAATACTAATGGAATTATGCTACAATGTGAGTGGAAAATGTCAAAACCTAAAATGAAAAAAAAATAAGAGAAAAAAGAAAATTAACTGGATGTACTGAAGAGACTAAATAAGAGCAACTAAAGAAGGTGCCTTGGGCTCAAAGGAAATTCTACTAAATGTGAAGTATTACTAAGCTATATAATAATCTTGCTAAACTGACATAAAGCTCTAATTTAACTGAAATACAAATATAATTTAGATAATTAAATATAATAAGTTCTATAAATCTCTCAAGTATTTGTGTACAAACTACAGGTGTGATATTTGCAATACAAACGTGACACATATAGAGTCACTTCAAAGAGGAGGCGATTACAAGGGGAATAAATATGGGCCAATGTCAACACCTTGTTATGTCAGCATTATAAATTTCACCAAACTCAGCTGCTACAAGACTGTAATCCCTTCTTCCATGGGCATTTCTTGCAGATAATAATGCAGGCTGCAAATACTAGAGAACCTCAACAGAATTCAGAGCAAGAACTCTGTCCCACCAAAGATCTCTTCTAATGTTCTTCTTTAGGCCTGTTTCTCCATCATTAAAATCTGCAAGAATGTAAATTGCCAAGTACTGCCCAGAATTAAAATTATGGAGACCACTTTTTCTCACTCTAATTTTCACCCAAATATTAGTGGTAATAAGGGGAAAAAAACCCTTCATCACATTCCTATGTACAGAGACTGAGAATTTTTTTTTTTTTTTTTTTTTCTGATGGAGGAAATCTACCCACTCTATAGGGAACTAGCAGGTATGTCAGGGAAATATTGCTTTGCTTTTCCAGATTGTTCTACTTGAGAATAATTGCTGAAATAAACCCCTTTTTTGTAATAAATCCTTCCTTTAAGAAAGTATTAATTACTCCAGCAGTACTGCTCACTTCTAGAAACCCTGTTTCCCATTATGTTTCATTTAGAGCTGTATGCATGATAACAAACAGGACAAGTAAGAAGGGTCTTGGATACTTGAGCAAGCTTACTACTTCACTTGCTCTCTCTTAATCTACTCCTCCTGAAAGTCTTTCATCACAACAAGACTCTTTTAAACCTTTGAACAGGTGAAAGCAAATCTGATACAAGAACATTTCTGATTTTCTCCGGATGCTCTGACATAGATGCTGTTACCATTCATCTTCAGAAGTGAAGGTTCCAGGAAGGAATGAGAGAAAACATCTCTGTCCCATCATCTGGAACCTGGTGGATGAAGAAGGGGCTCCCGCACTGGTCACCCTCCTCCTTTACCAATTCACCAAAATCAATTAATCTCTGACTTTGCATAGCTAACTGCAGGTTTACACAACTGAAAAAGCATCTTCTCTTGCTGCCAACTATGGTAATGCCATGGCCTAATTCTTACACTCTTAGAGCAAAGCCATGATACCATACATCTGAGCATCATAACTGTGATGTATCACCTAAGATATGAAAATATTTATTAATTCCCACCCCAAGTCAGTAATATTAAATTCCATTCATAATACAGTGCAATTATTTTAAAAGTTGTTGCCTGTTTCCAAAAATAAAACTTAGGGAAAATTGATAAATTTTTAAAAAGACAATAATATTATTAATAGGATGAATTCTATTATTAATAGAATTACATGATGAAGAGGACTGCTATAAGAATTGTTGTACTTTTTGTCTGCTAAGGTTGAATAAATTGCCTAATAATAAATTATTCAGTCTTTACAAGCTCTGAGCAGTGAAACTGTTATTACACTTTGCACACTATGTATCTCTAATGTCCAAGCTGAAGTTCCTCTATCAACAACTACTCTTGTGTAAACAATCCATGGAGAAACCTGACTTGTTATTGATGATCTTTCAAAACTCAGAAATTGCCTCCTCTTCGATTTCCTACCGAATTCTTAGGTAATCACCTCATCAATAGTTCTCAAGAAAAATAATTGCTTCCAGATCAAAACTTTACCCAGAATTTACATCCTTTAAGTTGGTCCCTCTCAGAGCTCCAAAAGTGTGAAAAATGAAAATATGTATTTAAAAAAAAAAATCTCAGGATGTATATATGCTTTTATGACGTCAGAAGTGGAGAAACATTTTCCCAGAACAGGATATAGTGCAGTGAAAATGAAACACAGACCTTTTAGGATACATGTTTAGTTTTGTTTTGTGTCGTTTTTTACCATGAAGTTTAATCTTCAGTCACATTTACGCAAGAGTACAGGCCATTCAAATGCTAATAAAGCACTCACATTTACAGTCAGTCCCAAGTGTAGTCAGCTAATGGAAAAGGTGAGGAAGAGAACTTTGCATGCCTTTTAATGAAGTGATGTGCTATAGGGCAAGTAATGGAGATTTATGCTAATTGCTTTGTTCTCATCTGAGGTCCACTTCCCTAGTGTCCATTTCCTCCACTCTCTCTTTTTAACTGTAGTAGCAAAGACGTTCAAAACCAGGGCTGAAGCAGCCCCTTGTAGGTTTCACAACAACTTAGCAGCTGTGGCAAAACCTACACCATTTGGTTTTAATTGCTTTAAAAATGGTAAGTATTTGATAGTAGGAAAAGAATATAGTGGGAAGGATGAGGAAGGAAAAAGGTTAGATAGAGCACATTTACCTCGATCAACCTGTTTTAAACTACTCAGGACTGCTTTGGAGACTGTTGTCAAAAGTATCCTTTTCCCGTCCCAGAATAGCTGTTGTCCAAAAACAAAATAATGGTGAGAAAGATGTGCATGTACCATTGCATCAGTACTTGATCACACACAGCCTGAACAAGTTCTTCTACCCCAAAAACTGAGAAGGCACATAATATCGACTTGTTCAACCTGGGAAAATCAGCCAAGTGCTTCTCAGGTAGATCTCATAGCTCTTGATGCATCCACATTATTATGTTAGCTGAAACAAAGTTATTATGGCCTTATGTAGTTTCACACAAGTATCTTCTCATCTTGCTTATAATTAGGAGCTGGTGGTTTCAGGAAGTACATGGAACAATTAGCCACTTCTCTGCTGAAAGACTGTTCCATCAGCTGTGCAGTCCAGTAGTTACAGTAAAAATGCCCCCACAAAACCTACGGATATACATCAAGGCATGTTCCAGTTAATACTAGAACTGAAGTGCTTCTTTACATCAACTTCAATCGGTGGATTACCATGCCAGAGGAAATTATATTAGTAACTTCTTTTGTGTGGTTTACATGGGGCTAGCTGGTAAGATCCCTGGGGCAGGGACTGTGCCTACCTCTGCATTTACAGAGTGCAGTAAGGACCTCCCAGCAGAATGCATAAATTATGGGTAAATGTTAATAAGTAACCAAATGTAAACATAATAACTACATTAATAACTACTAATATATTACATAAACAGACTAGACCCATTGGAATGCAGAAACCTTGAACATTACTGATTCACTCAAAGTACACTTATTATTTCACAGCCAGGACAAAACAAATTTTCCTCTTACTGGATATCTCAAGATTTCAATACATGAAGAATGATTTAATAAGAAGTGTAATATCAGAATTAACTAAGAGACATGTACAAACCAGACCTCTACAACTACTGTTTAAATGCCCTTTAAAATAACTTAACCACTTTATTTCTAAATTATGTCTCTGAGATTCAAAATGAGGTCCTCACAGAAACCAACACCTACAGAGTCTGGTCAGGAGTATCCTAATGCAAGACAACAATGCAATACTTGCTATAAAGGAAGGGCAATTGCCCCTAAATACTATGCCTGGCTTTCTGCCTACTACCATTCTGACAGTGCTGCAAATAAACTAGCAGTTTAAATCCATAAATGCTTAGAGGTTATACTGGAGCTGTAACTTACACGTTCAGAAATGTCTGAAGTCTTTGAACAGAACATTTTAACGGGAGAAAGGAACTTGTACTTTGAAATAAAACAGGTTTTCTGAAAATACTCTTTGACATAATTTTTTTGAATCTGCTTTTCATTTTATAGTTTTTCTCTGTTTCTTTTCTGTATTGCACACCACCTGCAAATAAACGAGTGAAATTGCCTGAGCTTCATTTAGTCTTATGCTACTAGGCGAATTGGATTCAATCATGCTTCTGGAAGTAACAGAGTTATTTTTAGTGTAATGGTAATATATAATGTCATTTGTAGTGTCATTTGGCAATGACATTTTTACTTCTATAAAACATGTTAAAAAACTTACGGCAAACCATTCCTTGCTGACTATATGTTATTATATTATAATGCAATACAGCAACAACGTGATGTTACAGTGTAGTAAAAAGATCTTAGTATGAATCTGTATTTGAGTCTACTGCATAAAAAGCTCTATCCTGCTGACAAGGACACTGATGAATGCTTCACTATTGGTTTCACTGGAAACCTCAACATGCCTGAAAGTTGACTAAAACACACAATTACTGATTTACCCAGATCATTTCTGACCAATGACAGTGAAATAAAGTCTCTGGTTTATGCTACCTATATTTGTAGTCAAAAACCATTTTCAAAATGCTGAGTTTTACATCTCACAGATTTTGAAGCTGCTTTAAATAGATTTTTAGTAATATTATGGTGGCCATCTCAGAATTATTCCATTGAATAATCTTGTAAATGGATAAAAATAACCAGAGAGAAGTTTTAAAAGATGGTGGAAATTCCTAGAAGTAATCAGAAGGGAGGAAAGTACATCTAACATAAAACTGATTTAAAAAGCAAATTCAAGAGAATTACACTAAGCGGCAGCACAAACATTTAATGGTACAGCTTAAAATGTTCACATTTTTATAAATGATCCAAGGACTGCTCTTTATTTTATTTGTAATGAAATGAAATCTGAAACAAGTTTCTACAGCCAGAATAAACACGGATGGATGTGAGGCACACCCTCAGTCCTCTCCCAGTGCCAGAGGCTCTGGAGGTGAGGTAATGCCAGCCCTGACGTTTCTCCTGCCTCCCCAAAAACCGGACTTGATGTTGTCTCTGGAACACGTCTGAGAGTGACTTTCAGGCTACATCTGCACAAGAAAATTTTCTGAAGATTGCTCTTCTAACCTAAGGCCACCAGTCAGAGCAGTGTTTCTGTAAGGCCAAAATTCTCATTATCAGCTCTCTCATTCTCCAGCAGAGGATGGATGCCTGGACTAGACAAAGAACCAGGAATGGTCCTTGACCCATACCACAATCTTAACTGGACCAGGGCATTTCTTAGGAGAATGCTAACTGGTGAGAACAAAACTACAATAAGAAGTAAGCTAACACATCTGTGTGCTAGCTCTGATCAGTGTAGATATAGGATTTGTATCCCAAAATTATCAGGGAACACATAGTTCATCAAACAAATATGTATGGACCAACATTTTCCCTGGGTCAGCTCTCTAGATTACTTAAATGAAACTTCATGAAACTTCCATGAAACATGATGGTAAGGTATATTGCAGGAAGCAGCATGGGTCTCTCCCAGGAAAGAAAAAAAACAAACTTGGTGAAATGGCAGGATACAAATTAAGATTGTCAAGCACACCTCATTCTGCCTGCACAGGCAGCTGAAACAATGCAGATTTTCCTTTGCACCTAGCCAGCTTCATTTTAAGCAAGCATTAGAGACAAAACTTGCAGTAATTTCAGTGGGACCTTTGTCTGTGTATGGTATGCAGAACAGAGCCCTCTCCTGGTAAGCACTGAAGATAATTGAGGACATCCCTGGCACCGTATTTGGCACTGTCTGCAGCACATATCTCTGTGATGAAGTATTGAACGTAGGCACTCAAAATAAAATATTAGAAAAGCTCAGCTATTTGGAGCCACAGAACCTTATGATTGAGGTCAGATTTGTTTGGTTTAAAAAATATATGGAAATCTAAGTAACACTGAAATGGTGGCATACTTGAAAACTGAAACAAAAAAATGGGTTATATAACATACTTAAAGGCACAGTTGGCATTTCAAGATCACAATGACTAGCCAGTTGTAACCTGTTTTTGAACCCACAGCTGAACCCTGCATGTCGAATTACTGAAAAGGGTGGGTCACCTTCTTTTTAAACCTGAAATTTGATAACCAGGTCAAAAGAACCCCCATTCATTCTTTCTTTTTTATGACTATAAAGCCATGAAGCACCAATAATAACCTTAAGTATATAGACCAACACTCTTTGCGTAATTAACTTGCTTTTGGATTTCATACTTGAACCTGAAAATAAGAAACCATATTTCAAAGCCCTACTTTTGCAAAACAAAATTTGCACCAGGTAATCCAGAGGCAGGACATAGTAGGCACTTAAATAAATCATAATAATGATCCATTGCCAAAATAGTGGCTCTCTGTCATTGGCTTTTCTCAGAATAACTTTACCATAATCCCTTTGCTTAAACAGCAACACAACCTTGTCACTGAGATGCAATGCAAAAGAATATTGATTTAATTTTTAATTATTTATTAATATTCCAAACCTCATACTGTTTTTCAGAAAAATATGCAAATATGAGTCTCTGAAACCACACTATTTATGGCTTTAATCTCACTAGGTTTCACAAGGAAAGTAGGGTTGGGTCTGTAGTATTTGCATGGAAGACTTCCAAGGAAATTCCAGGTTCCTCTATGTAATGGTATTTGTGCAGGGTGGCATTCTTCTGCTGGCACAGTATTGAACCAGCAGAAAGAATATGATCACAAGTGCTGTCCTTAATTAAGAGGTAAAACCAAGGATACTGAGCACTTGTGGGCATTAAACACCCTATGGCAGTTTTTGCCAGTGTAGGAGTGCCTGGCCAAATACCAGTCTAGATAATTACATCCTGCCTACTTACATTCCCATGTTGCTTTAAATGGATAAGGCATTATTCTTCTATTCTGGTGTAAAAGTGGATCCTGCAGCCCTGTCTTGGGCTCTGTTAGGACTATTTCTAGAATGACCTTCTCCATGGTCACACAGAGTCATTTATGTGAGCCAGTGCATTGTACTACATTTTGGATTTGCCGCCTTCTGAAATCACTTCCACTGAGCTTGTGCAAATTTACTTCAGCCTAAAGACATTGATTTTACTGATATCACCATTTAATTATTGCCAGTGAAAGTCATACTTACAATAAATCTCTGCAAAAAATTGTCTGATCATCAGATCAGTTTCCCTTCAGTACCTGTGACGCTCAGTTTTGGCATGACCCTGTTCACCCTCACCAAAATCAACAGCAAAACAGCGGCATGGTTCAATGGCTTCAAGAGCATCCAGGCTCCTTATTGGGAGATTTGCCTTAGGACCATACCATGTACCAGTAGCACAGGCCTCCCACACCTCCTCAATTTGAAGCAAGTTAGTTACACTGCACAGAGGTATAGATAATCTTTTCAATTCAGCTGTACATTTTAAGACAGAGCACAACAAATGGTTAAGAGCTTGCTTTAAAGTGGTATGTCTGTTAAAACAACCAGCGTTACTACAGGACTGTTCCCCACAACAGGAATTCTCTTCATTGAAGTGGAAGGAAACCAGACTTCACAGAACCTTCATTGCCATGTTCGAGTACCTCCTAGACCACCGTGCTGCCACTCACCAAAGTCCCCTCGAAAGGAAAGAGCTGTTAGCATGTTTCCCCGCAGAAGGAGCCTGTTAGCAAGATGGGTGCTGGCACTACTCACAACTTAGACTGTGGCAGGGTTGTCAATCATGATTATTCCTACAAATCGGAGTTTTCTCCCCTTCCAATTGCTCTCTAAACTCTCATTTTCAAAATTAATTTCCTATTTCTGGCTCATCCTACGCTGTGGCAATTTAAAGGCTGACTTTAGGAGGCTTTTTTAGTTTAAAAGTTTTTCTAGCTGTATTTGTGTAGGTCAAAAGAGTTTTCCAAATCTGCTCTCTTTCTGAGTGGCGAGTCTCCCAAGACAGCAAATAGAGGGCTTTTATAGACTTGTTTTCACGAAGATTAAGTAATCTGAAATCTGAAATTATTTAGGAGGAATATGACCATGTTAGTATAATTCATTGAATGCAAATGATGAAATTCAAGGGCTTGAGTAAAGTTAAATAGCTTTAAATAGTATCACCAAATGCAAAGCGAGAAAAGAGAAGGCAGGTAGGAAAGAATTTTCACTAATCCATGCTTTTTCCCCCCCTCATTTCACGTGACTTGCTGACCTCAAAAGCTTCTAGCATTCATGACTTCTGAAGCCCAAGATTTTCTCTCACATCTCTCTCCAAATACAGGGCCTAACTTTTACCTCTTCTTTCAAATCTTTTACTTAGACCCTTTGGGGATTGAAGTTAACTTGACAGAAAGAGGGAGATGCAGCGGGTTGAACAAGACCCACTCAATCCACTCAGTGAAACTGTAGTCAGAAGATAATACAAGGTGAAAGGTAAGAGTATGAAATGTGACTAAGCAATTAGGGATTTTCTTCCGCTTCCCCGCACAAAGGAGCAAAGAGGACCAAAAGCAGCTGCTGAATTTCTTGCAGGGAAGAGCGTTCAGTTTCAGAGCAGGAAAGGACTTTGCCTTCATCCACACTGACCAGTTTGAGAGAAACGAGACAAATATGCCCTATAAAAGGGTATGCCAACCAGTCCTGTCATGTAGCACTTGATCATATTTGATCATTCAAATTCAGGGTTATTTTGGTTTCTTCTAGAAAAAACAAAAGGAAAAGTGAAGCGTGGACTTCACTACCTGTTCTCCAGTGGATTGGCATTAATCAATCACTACCCTTCAGGGCCCCCTCCTTTGCTCCCATCACTACCAACTGCGGATGTCAGGGAGTAGCGAAGTTAAAAGGTCCAGGCCCTGGGCTGCGAGGCCGAGGACCGCAAAGGAACACTTTGGAGTTGTCTGGTGGCCGGGTCAGCCGGCGGTCCGTGTCCGCCGNTGCCAGGGAAACTTTTTACGTTCCCGTGCATGAGAGGCAACTAGTTGCACTCACTGAAGTGCGAGGAGTGTTTGGCTTCTCCCGTACCAGCCTCCTCCTCCATCTACCCTC
>WEIU01006517.1:2712-13121 GCA_013389925.1 Aegithalos caudatus | reverse complement strand
CCCGGCCGGACACGAGGCTGCCCGGGGAGCAGCCCCGCGGCGCCTTCCGCGGGGAAGGGAGAGCGGGATCCCGCGGCATCGCCGCTGCCAATCGGTAGTTGGCATCTAAAGTTTCATTTACATTTATGAAACTGCCGGCCCGAGCCAAGCAGGCGCGGTGCTGCCGGCTCCGTACCCGCGGGCAGGGCTTGCAGCCGAGCACACAGAGGGACGCGCTCGGCTCGCGCGTGGCGGTGTGAAATAGCTGGAATTTACAAAAACCCTGGGACGCACGCTGTACCAGACAAGGGAGCGACTTGGCCGGTTCCAGTTTAAGTATGAAGTCATGCTAGAACAGTAAGGAACCAGTATTTACAGTTTTCTGAATTTTGTTTTACGTGTTTCATTTGAGGAGCCTAGAAAGCGTATCTAAGATAAACTAATCAGCAGTTTAGATTTAGAGGGAGTTATACAAAGAACGCATCTTTTGTGTTTGGCAGATAGGTTTTCTGGTCTGACCTCGGAGTTGAATGTTAGAAGCATGTACTTTGCAATAAATCCAGGCCGTATCTTTGTTTCATTTCCTTAACACTCAAACGAAAAGTTTCTCAAAATTGCTGTGGGCTTAACTCTTCCCCTAGTATTTCTGAAAATGCTGCCGAATAACAAATGTTTGCGTACTTGCAATATACATCATACTGCGAGTAAAGTGGAAATACAGACTGACATTTCTCTCTCTTCTCGGTGATTATTTCTCTGTTTGACATCTAACATTAGATGTACTATGTCTATTCTATGGATTATGAAACAGGTCTTTTTGCTTTTATTTTTTTTTAATTGTGATATTTATGTTATCAAATGTTCTTCAACAAAATTTAATAGAAATGAAAACGGAGTATGTTGACGAATCTTTTATGTATCTTTGTTCAGATAATTTGTATGCAGTTGTTAATTGTTACATGTATATGGTGGTACTGATAATAAAATTTAGTTGAAGGTTACTCTTGCTGGATTTGTATTTGTTAATGGCCTCACAACACTTTGCAGTATAAATTTATTCTGAAAGGATAATGTCAATGGAATAAATAAATCCTGAACAAGCAATGTATTGAGTAGGGACTGGTGGGTTCTCAGTTAACTGCAGTTCCCAGTTAAAATATTTCAAACAAGGCAA
This sequence comes from Aegithalos caudatus, assembly GCA_013389925.1. NCBI lineage: Eukaryota > Metazoa > Chordata > Aves > Passeriformes > Aegithalidae > Aegithalos > Aegithalos caudatus. Next base: position 11,968 of record WEIU01006517.1, on the reverse strand, counting down.
CTGTAGAAATACAGCTATAGATAGTATCATGTGGCATATTTTTAGCATCTGATGCAAGTGTTAAAGTTTAACTCTTTAAACTTTATGCAACTTTTTTTAACTTTATGCAAGTCCTAGAATTAATGTTAGACATCAGCATTTGGTGAGGGAAAGGTACCTGTCTGTTTCCTTGATGAACTGGTGGTATTGGATGATGGGCGCAATCCTCCAGTGTTAAAAATTAAACAGCATTTTACTATCTTAAATACAAAAGTTACCACAGAAAGAAAAAACAAATTCCTGGAATTTCTGTTAAATGTTCTAGGACACAGCTAATATTTTTTTTTTTCCTGTGCTATCTTTTTCCTTCTTGAAAGTAAGGATTTTATGAACTCAGGGTAAAGCAGGTCTCCCTTTTTATAAGGAGCGTTTATTCAGCATACTTCTATATTGCAGCTGCTGATCATATTTCATGGAGCTGTTAAAGCACTTAAAACCTAAAATTAGGTACTGTCTGGTAGTAAATATTTCAAATCACTCTTTGAAGAAATGGGCTTAAAAAGAGACATTTTGAAATATATCGCTGAGGAAAAGTAATCTTGCATTGCTTTTACTCGGTGCAATACCAATCTAAATCACTGATTTCAACACAGTGTACTTTTTTCTTAGGTTTTCTTAATCTCCTGGATTTTTATTGTGATTTTATGCTGGCTTTGGTGATATCATAACCAGCTACTTTGTTCAAGCTATGTTTACGACGGCAACGCTTGAATTAACAGGTGTCGAATTAACTTCTAACATACATGTATTTCCAGTGAGTATTCTTGTGATACTAAGAGCTGAAATGTAAGTTTCCTCGCTTCCTGGTGTGCATATTTCTGGCTGTTAGTTGCAGAAGGTGTACACTTGCTTTTTCCAGATTTTCGATGAGCTAATTTACAGATTGCTATTTTCAAATTGAGGGGTGGGGTTGGGTTTGTTTTTTTTAGTTGAGCATAGGAGTAGGTGTATTTGCTCACTAGCTTTCATTTTTGGTACTGGCAGGGTTTGCAGGAAAAATGCAAACACAGGGGCATCAGACTGACAGACACATGTCAAGTTGGTGAAGTATGTTTAAAGCTTTTTGGACGTTCACCACTAAATCAAGTCTGGTAGCGGAATACTCAGATATCTGCTTTTTTCTTTGTACTTGATAATCCAGTAGTATTTCTTGTATCTAATATATCGGTAATCTTGACATTTTGTGTTAAAAAATCCTGGCATTTATGGTATGCAACTTGAAGAAGAGTGTTGATATTCAGCTGATCAAGAGGTTTACAAATATGCCTAATAAGTGCTATTTTTTTCTTTTTTTTGCATTTAAATATTGTGTAAATGTGTGCCCAACTTAACCTTTTTCTGTCATTGAAAAGCGCTAATTGATCTTGCTGACCCTGACATAATAGTATAGTTTGATATTCGAAACCTTTCAGCTTTGGCATGGCCCTTTTATCACCCCTGAGATTTCAGGGCATGGTCCTACTGAAGGCATAAACTGCTGCTCTTTGAAAAATTGAATAAAAATGGTTATTAAAAATAAATTATGGTCTTTTAAAGTCACTAGGTGTTTTACCTATCAAAGCCTGAGGCTTTACAATATATGTTAAAAACTTTCTGATTTACTTGTATGTATTAGGTGACATTTTAGATGTTCGGCACAGAAATCAGATTTTTATGAAATAATTTTTGGCCAATTCCACACTGCTGTGTTGCAGTGTTATTAAATCTGTTATTAAATCAGAAGTGGCTAAAGGAACTTGGATGCACTTTACAGTGCAAAAGCTCAGATAAGAATAGTGCTTATATGTCAAATAAATAATAAAATCTATTTGAAAAGGCAGTAAAAGTCATATTTTTAGTCTACATTGTAGTTTGCAATGCTGCCAGAAGGATTGCTTTTGGGATGCCTGTAATATAGGACCTCAAAGACAAAAGCTATTTTAAAGCATTTTCTTCTTTTTATCTCTAAGCCTGAGAAATGTGTGGAATAGCTGGATACCTTTTTGTTTTAACATTGAACAGTGAAAATTACTTTGATGATTGGTTATCCTATATTGAAATGTATCACTGGGCAGTCTTAGTCACAGGATTGTAAAGGCTAGTTATCAGGCTTTTGAGCAAAATGTCAAATGCTAATGGCTGTCTGAGGAATACTAAAGTTTAAGCATTTTATTTTCAATTTCTTTAAAATGTCCTTATTTCTCCAAGGGAAGATTATAATGACTAGTGATTATCTTCAGAGCTTCTCACTCCATAAGCTAGTGAGACTTTTTTGGTTTTAGGCTGTTAGGCTTGGGTACTAGAGTTTGAGTTAGGCTGCAATTTCCGTGGATTTGAAAAGAAGTAGTTTGGAGGATTTCTATGCATAAATTAATTTGGAGATCTATGTCTTTTTCCTAGAACTAACTAACTAAGTACTATTACAGTGACTTTTGATTAAGCAGCTGTTTGTAGAACTACAGTGGAGGGCAGTTCAGTTGGATGTAATTTAAATACTGTCTCTGAGGAACACAGTTTGCTTGGGCTGACTGAATATCTCTTTGCCCTAGGGTTGTGCAGGTCTATACAATTTGACTATTTTGGAGCAGAAAATTACAGAAAACACTTCCCAAGGCAACCTGAAAAATATTCACACAAAAACTGATTTTTGTATAGGTGTTAACTTATTACTTATGTATTTAAAGTAGTATGGAATAGATTTTTCACCAGGATTAAAATTAAATACTATTGTGATGTGACCCAGTATAAGCTCACATTCTCAGCAGTGTAAAAAATTACTGCTGCCTTTTTTTTTTTTTTTTTTTAAATTGGGTAGATCAGCGAGTAGTAGTCTGCTCTTGACATATATATAATTAAACCACAAAAATTTACATTAAAATACCATGAAAGGTCTGATTTAGACCATAAAAGTAAAAGAAACACAGAGCTGAGTTTGCAATTTTTCGAATAATTCTCCTCTATGACTATGTGTATATAACTATTGAAATCAATGCTGGTGCATGAGGTAATTGGAAACTTAACTTGATGTTTTGTGCCAGATCCTTAGCTGTTGCAAATTGGAGTAGGAATGCTGAAATTACTGGAGTGGTCTCACATTATGCCAGATGAGTATCTAGTCCTCTATTCTTAGTTCAGTCTATTTCTTTGGTGTATTGCAATATACATTATATATGTGAGATTACATGCACAGAAAAATGATCCTGCAATACTTAGGAAAAAAAGAGTTAAATATAAATGTCCAAATGTTAATTTATTTTTTTTTTCATTTCAAGGCATTTTCATATGTCTATGTTCAAACTTTTTTTTAGTGTTTTATAAATGACCACAGAAATGCCTTTTACAGTAACTGTGTTTTTTAAAATGATGCAGTTGGAAATATTGCTAATTGTCTGTATTCTTTTAATTCTGTTAAGGCAACTTTGTTGTTCAAAAGATGAGTAATTAGGTTGTGCTTATTTAGGGACATTTCATGAACGCCAAGCCTATTCAATGAAAGGCGTGAAGTCTGTCTTAAATCCCATCTGGATGTTTCTTTTTATTCACTGTAGTATATTCCCAGAACATCACAGAAAATGACATTTACCTTACTCCACAGAGAGCGGCTAAACCAGCCTCTGTACACTTCAGTTTATGCATCCTGACATCGTGCTGTATGTGAGGTCTTTCTTCCAGCTCTCCTGAGTGTCCCAGCATAGACATGGTCTCACAAAATCAGGCACAGCTCAGGGAACTTATGCACATTTCCTCTGCCAAGTGCTAGCAAACTAACTCAACCTAGCATTTCTGTTCTGGTCGTCTTAGCACAGAGAACTGGGTAGTTGAGAACTAATAGGGATGAATAATAAAGAGGTTTTTACAAATGCAGTCATTATATTCCAGGAAAGGTCGTTAAAATAACATTTCTTGTTACCCCAAGACAAGATTTAGTCTGTGGTAGGTGTTCCAAATGGGAAGATGAAAGTACTTTTCCACTCAGCCACCTATTTTTATGTTTATTCTAATAAGGCATGATAGAAGGATCTGGTATAATGTTCAAATTAATTTTTTTTCAGTTAATGGCACCTTCAGAAAAGCAATTTTTTGTGTTCAAAGCACCATCTGAATCCTGAGCTCACTGTGCAACAGTATGTCTGGGAGTTACCTGCAACATGAGCTTGTTACCTGCAACATTTCAGCTTCTTTCAGCTGAAATGGCTAGATGATGTGTTTCTTAGTAATTTATGGTATCTAGTTAGCTATGATTCAGCTTGTTTTCCAATCTTCTGAATAAATTATAGTCTGATTTCTCCAAGGACTAGATGAGCAGTCAAATTTTTGGCATAAAACAAATGAAATAGAAGAGTTTGCTCCCTGATAGTTGTGAAACTGCCCAGCTTTTTGAAGGAAGTCCAAGATTGGAACAGCAGCTTGCAAGATGCTGTCAAATCAGGACTAAGTCTGAAACAGTTTGATTGTAAGGTCTGTAGAAAGAGATCCAGCATTTTGCTCTGTTTTTACATTATTGTCTAGGGGCATTGGTTCATATAATAACTTCATGTGTGGCTAACCCTATCTGAAGTCCTACTTCTGTCTGTTTCCTGCGGTAGAGGACAGAAAAGCGTGAAGCCATGGTTTCACATTTGGTGGCAGCGCTTCTGAAGCGGCCCCTTAACCCACCTCTGCCAGCCACTCGTTTAGGTTGGATCCATTCTTGCTGTGGTTCACAAACATCTGTGCTGGCAGTGAGGCAAAGGTCGGAATGAGTGGCAGCACCCGTGCTGCTGAGCCTGGCAGCGGTGCTGCAGAAATAGCTGCAGAACCACAGTCTCCGTTACCTAATCTGCCACCTCTATTGAAGTGCAGCGTCAAGCCTGAGGGATAGGTGGAATTTTTCAGAATGAAAACATTGTCTACAAAAATGATCTCTTGATCTTTAATCAAAAAGTTGTGTTGATGCATGGATTTTTGACTAAAATCAAAGTAGCTGCAAATAATTTGCAGATATGTGTGCAAGTTAAAACAATAGGGAAAGTACTGGGGCCTATGGAGGGGACAGCAATGATTTTCTTGAAGGAAGGCAGGAGTTCAGATGTGATACCAGATGACAGAACTTTTCCAGATCTTTGCACTGCTGTCCAAAGCTGGGCTTGCAGAAAACAGGCGGAGCATAACTCCACAGGACATCACTGCCAAGAGCTGCAGTGCTCGTGACAGGCTGCATTCTTTTATCACTATTCCTGGGGAAAGAAGTGCAATAATTTCTCAGAAGTGGCCATTACATAGCTGTCACTGTAGACAAGTGCTTAATTTATGGTAACTATTTTTTATTAGTCTCCACTGTCACAAAGTATTAGCTTACAGGCTATCACGTTCCAAATGCCTTTTTTTATGTTGTTCCCGTATAACACTGAAATATGCATACTATACCACATCACGGGTTTATGAACACTCTAGCAAGCCAAACCAGTGATATTATTTTTGATGTGAGTACAAGTTTGATTTCCAAACACAAGTGTAGTGATGTAATAAAGCTCTGTAAGTCTGTCTTGACTTGACATGACTTTTTGATTAATAAAGTTGAAGGATACAAAATCAACTTGGCACAAATTAAATGGATTAAACAGCAAACGAAAGCATAGATTTCACAAATAGTTACTTGTTAACGAGTCTTTAAAAAGCATGCTATTACAAAGGGTTTTTCAGAGGGCAATCATTAAATCAAAACCTATTTATTATTTTAACAGTGACACCAAGATTAGTAAGTTCTACAAGAAGTAATACTCTTGATTAGAACAATTGCTGCCCTAATAAAAGATATTTTTCTTCTTACAAACTTCCTTATACTTCTGTTGTTAGACTGTAATGCCTAAAGTACTGCTACTACAAAGACCGAGTGATTAGTAAATAATGAGGGGAGCAGATTGATAAGAGTAGTCTGGCTCATTGAGTAAACTGAGAGCAAGTAAAGAGTAGGTACTTCCCTACTAGCCAGCAGTTTATTAAAAAAAACCCAAAAAACAAACAAAACAACAAATATAGGCCATAGCAAATGATAATGATGTTATTGTAGCCATAAAAAAAGAATAGTAACTTTAAGTATTCAGCAGAGTGGATTACATTAGCTGTACTAACATACTACATTAGGTATGGGTGCAGCTACTACTGCAAAATTGTACCCTTTCTTAGCTTTAGGAAGGAAGCTTTAGAAGATTGGAGGTTTCAGATTTAACACCAGAGGAGTAATTAACCTTTGGAAAATGTTTCTTCCTGGGAATTAACAAATTTTAGGTGACTAAAGGAGAATGTAACATAGTTTGATCATAGCTAATAAATATCTAAAAGAGGAAAAGGAAATGTGGTAAAGGATGCATTGCCAAAGAAGTTGTTTAGTTAAAATCTGAGAATATCTGTTTTTTACAATTGCTGTTTGTGGCACACTAACTGCTAGCTTGTAGTAAAAGAGATTTGCCTGTAGGATTGTAAGCTGTTCCATGGATATCACAACATTTCAGTTGCCTACAGGGATTGCTGATGGGCCAGGAACCTAAATGAGTGCAGACAGCTCATGTGAGGATCAGCAGCATAAAAATGTAGATTACACAGGACATCTGGTACGGGGTTTTGCATTTTCTTTGTGCTGGACAAAGGTGGTACATAGAAAATTTTCTGTTTTCTGTCATTGTGTTCTGATGGTTTCAGTTTGACTTGGCTGAGGTGCAGCAGTGTTAGTTTTGGTGAGTAATAGTTGTCATTCTGTTGTGTCAGAAACACCCGAGCTGCATGCTGCACCAGAAGGAGTTCCGTATGCTGGGACAGTTCTGCATTCACACTTCTTATTTTCCATTGTTCATGGAATGAAAAAATAACAGTTTCTCAGATGCAATATTTAAGGGGTTACTGTCAAATTTAGTTAAGAAAAACATTTCATTTCTTCTACCAAACCGGAACCAAAGTACCCAGGTTTCTTTTTCGTGAGTTTACTTTGCATTTCTTTTTGACATTTCAAAATGTTCGGTTCAAGAATTTCATGTGAGACACTTGGCAGTAACAGGAGTAGCAGCTGCTGAGCAATGACTCTCACACCTAAAAAGGATGGGCATGCTGCAAACTTCCTCCTTCACCAGGATGTTTCTAGTAAGCCAGAAAGTATTTGAGCTTCTACAGTAACTCATTGCATCTTCATACTGCTGAATACACTCTTCAAACTGTGGCATGATTTTTAAAGCAGGTAGGATGAATAGGTACTATGCTGTCACAGCTTTCATGATACCATGTGGCTGGGTTCTTTGCACTAAGTTTTTCAGCCTTATAAAACTGCTGTTTGCTTTTGCCTTGTGGATATGCTCTTTTTTAGGTTCTGCTAAATTCTAAAATGTTACTGTTTTAGAAATAGCTTTTATTGTTATTTTAAGTTTATTTTGTGTCACAAGGTTTTTGAGAGGTTTTTTTATGTGTAAAAGGTAAATTTGACATGTTTTTAGGGAGAGCGACTAAGAATTAGTATTTTCAAATTGACAGTACGTCTTTAAATATTCTGGCTAACCAAGTGTACCCTTTTTCCTTCTGTTTTCAATGGTTTGTTTACAAATAATTGAAATGTTTTCTTTGGTTTGTTCACAGCCATTTTCTACAAAAAAAAGAGAAGAAATTTGTCTCAGAAGTTAACCAAACTGCTGTGTAGTAAAAACCAAAATCCTTTTCCCTAAAAAATCTAGTTGGTTAAAACATTGAAATGGCCAGCTTGCAGGAAAATAAAACAACAAATTTAATTAAAAAAAGTAAAAGAACATGCTTCTGTCTGTGGCATCTTTGCATTACTTGTTTGAATTTTGTTTCTTTTCCTTGGGGACTACCTTTCTTATCTGTTTATATTTAGGGGAACAGAGTGGGATTCTAGATTAGATTTGTTTTTAAATTGAGGCCAGAAACAGTATCAGCATTTGTTTTATTCATTTCTATCTGGAAAATTCTGTAATTGATTAATCTGGAATGAGGTAGATGAAGTCTGTGTAGCTGCATGCCTTATCTAAGCATGAGTGAAGAGGTCTCTCACATTCCACTGAAGCCCCCAAGCATCAGTGGATTTATAGGTCTGGTCTCAATCTTAGCAATTTCACAGTGTTAGGATAAGGGAGGTATTGCTGAGTTTATAATTGTGTATTCTGAAATTCTCAAAGTTAGTCCATCTTGTCCGTTAGACAGGTATGGGGTGGGAAGAATAGGAAGAGTAGGGGAATCAGTTTTAGTCATATCTGGGTACCTGTAAAGTTGGTACCCTGATCTGCAGAAGATAAATACTACATCAACATGCTCTTTTACAAAACTAAAGTAAATGAGATCCAGTGCTTGCAGTTGTTTGCCATTTGCCAGGAAGCCTTTCTGTTTTCCCCATTTCTTGTTGTATGATGGTAGTATGCGCAGTCAGATCTGTCACAGACCCTTCCCGTTCCTTACATGGTTTATGTACCTAACTGATGCAGGGGATGCAGGGACATCNTTTTTTTTTTTTTTGTCTTGGTTGTATGCTTTTGACTGGTACCAAATGGCTTTGTGATGGTGTGACTTGTTTCTAAATTGGAAGTACCTGATAAAGAGTGACAATACCATCTTAATTTTTCTTGAATAAAGTGTCCACAAATGCTACACAAGTAATGACACCCTCCAGGAAACTCAGTTCAAGGAAGCAAATTACACTAAACTGACAATTATACAAGTATTTCTTGAAGACCGTGCAGAATTTGCAAGACTGTGTCTAACAAATGAATAGTGACTTGCATGAAAGTCAATGATTTGGTTTGAATTTTGAGGAGTTTTCAATTTATTGTGGTTTGGTGGTATGAATCATGTCTGCTTTGATTACTGTATTAATGTCTGTCATAAATTCACATGCTCAGAAAGGAAGACAGAAATAACAAATTATATCACAGTTACAGATATGGTTTTTTTTCAGGAGAGGGAGAAGGTAGAAGGAAACTAGATGAGCTCAGAACTAAATGTATGGTGGATGTTGAAGACCCCATGCCTGTTCTTAACATGCATCCTGACCCAAGACCTGAAGATAAGTGTTGTGTTAGCAGGAACAAACACTATTTCATCTCCAGCAGGGATTGTAGCAAGACTCTAAACCTAGAAATGTTTGACATCACACCTTAAAGCTTATTAATTTCAGAAGCACATTTTCTATATACGTTAAAATACGTACCATATACCCAGTTTAGAGATATGCATGTTCTCACACACATCCCTGCTAGATATGTGC
>WEIU01006515.1:115781-173753 GCA_013389925.1 Aegithalos caudatus | reverse complement strand
TTGTATCTCTTTAATTAGAAGAATCAAAACAACAGCCAGCCACCAAACAATACCACAACAAAACCATGTTCCTATGAACAAAACTGCTGATTGTTAAGAAAATATAATTCTGAACTTTGATGAAACGCAGGTAAAAGTTTGAGTTCATGCCTTACTTTCAAAAGACTTCTTCAGTTTCAAGCTTGTCAGTATTACAGGCATTTATGTTTGGAGACTTGCAGTAAATAAAGTTGTCTTATACTTTTTCCTCTGAGTTATGTTCTGTGTGTAGCTGTGTATAAAGGTGGTAAAGAAATGGAGTTATGATTTCTTCTGGAGAGGAAAAAGCCTAAAAAAGAGAAAAAATTATGTTTTGGAAAAGATGCTGTGTAACAAAACTAAAGCATCCTCGGATAAAAAAGCACTGGATAATTGAATTACATGCTTGGTATACTTCTGTTTTCAACTGACTTCTGACTTCAAACTAACTACTTGAAAATAGGAAAAATTGATTTGAATAAGTAGAGTGCAAGTTCTTAATTATTCTGTAACACTTGCATTACATTCTGTAACACTGAACAGTGAGCACCTGTATCTGCACATAATTATTGATTGATTGTAGACCTCAGTGGTCTTTGCCTGTGCTCAGCATAGGAGGAGGCATTAACTGGCAGCTGACCTATGAAAACTCTTTTCATACACCTCACTGAAAATGTGCTGGGTTTAGATTATATTCAGAGTAACAAGTCTTCCAACACATCCTGTCTGTTGGAGCCAGCATCACTTTTCTGAGTGTGTTGTCTAATAAAACATTTTATTTGCAGAGCATGGTGAATATGATCCTCAAACTGTGAGGCCGGGAAGCCGATACAGTCACGTGCAGGAAGTACAGGAGCGGCTCAACTTCTTACGGTGAGTTTCAACTTCAGCATTTGTTTAACTTCTTTAAGAATACTTTGAATGCTGTTTAAAGAGAAACCCCTTGCATTTTTTCCTCTCCTATAGCTTTAATTTGTTTTGTTACCTTCTTTCAAAATTCAGATGTAAAAATACACTGAATGTGTTTGGTTTGTTTTGGTTTGTTTTGTTTTTTTCCTGGGGGGCTTCTATGCTACTAAATAAAGTTTATTAGACTCTTTGGAATCCAAGGGTCTGAATCTGAACTAAGATTTACATTTTTTCCTCTCTGTGTGCAGAACCTACTTAAATATAGTGTACAGTTGCATTCCTATTGGGGTAACTTAGTTTAAAGTTTAAAATACTCCAAGAAGGAATATGACCATGTGTCCTTACTTGTATCACACTAATTTAAATCCATGACCATAGACTGACATATACTTTTGTCCACCACTGATGTTGTGTTGGCAGCAACTGAGCCCTAGAAAGAAAATGCAATGAAAAACTTATTGGATGATTTTGGCCAGGTCCTGTTTGAGTAAAATAAGAAAAAAAAGGATCTCTGCTCATCAGAGAGCAGAATGTTGATGCTTTTTAGGCTAGGTTTCTCTCATTTTTTTCCTACTTAGTTTTAACCTTTTTTTAGATGAGCAAAAGTATTTGGATTGTCAAGTTCTGAACTCTTTTTACTTTGTTTTCTAAGGGAGATTTTCTTTTACTTTTTAAAGTTTTACCAAGAATTTTTATTAGCTAAGCTGAAATGTTAACTGTTAAATGAAATTATACAATAGCATACTTAATGTAACACTCCTGCATGTTAACAATTTTAACTTCCTTAGATTTAAGTTCACTGTTTGTTAATGTACAGAAAGTTATGAAGTCCTGTGGATGTACAAATATAGAATATGTATGCAGCAATTTCTGAAAAGCAGAAATCAGTCCTTGATTTCTTTTACATAAAAAAAAATTTGCATCCAAAAAATTATTCTAAAGAACTTTGATTATCATTTGTTCCTTCTGAAACATCCTTAGTGTTAGTTCTCAGGATTGAATTTCTTAGTAAATATTTCACAATAATTGAACACAAAGGGAAAACTTGCTCAAATAAAAGGAAAAATTTCAGTTCATTGATTTCTGCTTCTGGCTCTACTCCACGCTATTGATACCTTTTTTGCAATTTTGCTAAAGCAACTGTTCAAACATAGTGAATGATTGCAGAATTAATTTATTCTCCTATGTTGTGGCCTGATTTTTAAACTAAATAGCTTACATTAGGAAATGTGCATTTCTTTGTTTATAAAATGTTAACAATGTTTGGTATTTTTGTGTAACGTGCTTTTTACAGAATTGTGTTCCTTTTTTGTTTGGGATATATTTGATCCATTCAAACTTACTAAGATACCATGGGCCTAATTATGAGTAGATTGATGATGTAAATAAAGTTTTCATACTTGTGATATATACATGTATAATGTGCATATCCAACTTTATGCCTGTACTTTTTGCTGAATTGTAACTCTGGATGTCTCTTAGACAGTGCTGTTAATTGTCTCTTTGTTTTGCTCAAGATTTTTATTGAAGGATGGTCAGCTGTGGCTCTGTGCCCCTCAGGCGAAGCAAATATGGAAGTGTTTAGCTGAAAATGCGGTTTATCTTTGTGATCGCGAAGCCTGTTTTAAATGGTATTCCAAACTAATGGGGGATGAACCAGACTTAGACCCTGACATTAATAAGGACTTCTTTGAAAATAATGTGCTTCAGCTGGATCCTTCCCTATTAACAGAAAATGGAATGAAATGTTTTGAACGTTTCTTCAAAGCTGTGAACTGTCGAGAAGGAAAGCTAGTAGCAAAGAGACGAGCCTATATGATGGATGATCTGGAATTAATAGGATTAGACTACCTTTGGAGGGTGAGTTAATTGAAGGAAGCATCTGAAAGGTTAACTGCTAAGACTTTCTCGGTCTCTTAATGTTTTTAGGAGTGTGTAATTTATTAGTAATGAGCTGAAATTACGAAAATCTACTTTTTCCAACTAAATGCGTGGCTTTTGACTCCGCTGTCTTCCCAGCAAGTATGCAAATTGGTAACTTTGCAGACTGATGTTTAATGGAAAGTTGTTTGAAACATAAGTGTATTTATGTATGCACATGGAATTAAAAATTTGCCTATACCATTGAAGAAGAAAAGATCCTTCCAGGTGAATTATCTGTAGATTTCTCTTTCTTTGACATGCACATTATAATTAAGCTTTGTTTCATGCACTTCATAAGCTATTCCATGGCATTCCTTCTAGTGTGGTAAACTGGAGTGATTCTAGATCAGACCAAGTGATCTCTGGTCTGATTCTTCCTCTTATAACCACAACTTTCTGGCTAAAGATGGTGGTTTTCTAGGATCTGTAGATTCCATATAACCACCTATTCTCTATATAGAGAATCTCCCTTTTCAATAGAAAAGTTCCTCAAGCTTGCCAAATCTGTTGGTGAAAACCGTCAGTGTCTAAAATGTAACCTAATATTTTCAGAGTATTTCTAGTTCTCAAGAGCTGCATTAGAGCCCACAGTGGTGCACTGTGACATGATTATCATGGCTGTGTGTTTGTAAAATGTGTACAGCAGCAGTCTTCAGTAGTTTTGTTTGTGGCTTGTTGAAGGGTTGGCTATTTTAATCATGGTGATAATAGTTAAAACCAAAGTAGATCCCAACTTTTATAGAGATAAGTTCATGTGGTGTTTGTGAACAGAGTCCCCACAGAATGTTATTAGCATGTTTTAGTTTTGGGAATCAGCTTAGTCTGATCAGCATGACAAAACTCATGAATCTTCAGCTCAGCATCTTGCAGTTGTCTGTAAAACCAGCTGTCAGACCTGGTGACTAGTAATTAAAATTTAGATTATCAGGTTAGAAGCAGAATTAATTTGCTTGTCCCCCTTCCACCCATTCACAGCCATTTAAATACTTGAAAATTCTGTCTGGTGATGCAGATTGTTGAAGCATTTGAAGAAGTTGTTTTCTTATTCTCTGAAACAAGAGAAAATTTTGAATATTATGTTAACATGAACATATAAACACTGCTTGTACTCTGTTTATAGAACATCAGCCTTTTTGCCAACTCTGAACTTAAAAACTAATTAATTATTATTTTTTGCTCATGTAAGTGTAAATTGTATTGATGGTATTTTGTAACTAAGCATTTTAGTCTCTTTCACCTCATAAGATAATTAGACATACTATTGTGTTGAGATACTTATGCAGTAGTTGTGGTTTTCCTTTTTATACCAGTAAGTTTTAAGAGATGCTAATGCTTTTTTTCCAATTGTGTTAGGTTGTGATTCAGGGAAATGATGACATCGCAAACAGAGCAATAGACCTTCTTAAAGAGATCTATACTAATCTTGGCCCGAGGTTACAAGTTAATCAGGTAAGAAAAGGCAACAAGAAGACTGGAACAGAATGGAAAACTAGTCTTAAAAATCATTGTGGTGATACTTTTATAGTTGAAAGATGTGAAAACAGCAAATAGTTTCTGTGTTTTGGAGGGTGAGTCCAACCATCAAATTCTGGGCAGATGCAGAACTTAAGTTTTTTATCATATATCCAAACTGAACTCTCAGTAATTTTTCCTACTAAGTTCATCTTCTGTATTTGCTAGGAGCTGTGGTTCAGTGGACAGAGAAGAGATCCTGGGTTTCTGTCAGGTCAGGGAAAGGGATGTCATCCACAGGGTCTTTGACAGGCTTGAGAAGTGGATCCTCGAGAACCTTGTGAAGTTTGACAAAGTGCAAGGTCCTGCAGCTGGGCTGGGGCAGTCCCAGGCACAAACACAGGCTGGGGGATGAACAGGTCAAGAGCAGCCCTGCAGAGATGACTTGGGGGTTGACAAGGACCCCAACATGCACTGGCTGCCCAGAAGGCCACCAGTGTCCTGGACTCCATCAACAGCAGCATGGGCAGCAGCTCCAGGAATGGGTTCCTCCCCTCCTGTCTGCTCTGGTGTGACCCCACCTGCAGTGCTGCATCCAGCTCTGGGGCTCCTAACGTGGGGAGGACATGGATCTGCTGATGTGAGTCCAGAACAGGCCATGAAAATAATCAAGGGGCTGGAGCACCTCTGCTGTGAAGACATGGAGAAAAGATGACTTTCAGGAGACCATAGAGGTCTTCCAGTACTTACAGGGTGCTGCAAGGACAATGGGAGGGACTTGAGACAAGGGCATGTAGTGACAGGACAAAGGGAAAGCTTTAAACTGAAAGAGGGTAGATTTCAATTGGATATTAGGAAGAAATTATTCCTGTGAGAGTGTTGTGTCACTGGCACAGGTATCCAGAGAAGCTGTGGGTGCCCCACTTTAGGAAGTGTTCAAGGCCAGGTTGGATGGGACTCTGAGCAACCCAGCCTCATGGAAGGTGTTGCCCATGGCAGGGAGATTGATGGATGATGCCTAAGGCCCCTTCCAACCCAAACCATTCTGTAATTATGTGTCGGCACAAATTTAGTGGAGGAACATTGTCCTTTGGACAATTTCTAGTTGATAACCTCCCAGGTGTATTTCTTAAAACTCTGATATTCTACTTGTCTTCAAAAACACTTTCATCATCTTCAGAGCTGCCAGTCTGCCAGGTCCTGCACAGCTGCTCTAGGTGGTGAATTCACAGCCATTCCAGCTGTATCTTCCTGCAGTGGCAGGTGGCTGGGGGCCTCTGTCTTGCTGTAGGTCTGAGCTTGCTAAGCACACATCGATCTGTCCATCTGCACATGCTTAGCTCTGACACTTCCAGAAGTGTTGGATCTATATGCACACAAGAATTCTTTAACATAGTCTGAGAAAAGCAGGAAGTGAAAGTCCAGTTCAGTTTTCTCTGTCCAGACTTTCACTTTTTCTATTTACATATGATACAGTTACAGCTGCTGATGATGTGAGATTATTGAAGTGCACACTAAATTAGAGCGATTTATTGATGGGAATTGCTGGAATAAAACAGCTTTCTTGAGTTTTGTTTGGGGGATTTTTTTCTCTACCATTTGGACATCCTTCTGAGAAGATGGATTCTAATATGTCTTGTAATTACACCAATTTCCTAATGTAATTAGGTAGTGATTCATGAAGACTTCATTCAGTCCTGTTTCGATCGTCTCAAAGCCTCCTATGATACATTATGTGTGTTGGATGGAGATAAAGACAGTATCAACTGTGCAAGACAAGAAGCAATAAGGATGGTGAGAGTGTTGACTGTTTTGAGAGAGTATATAAATGAATGTGACAGTGATTACCACGAAGAGAGAACTATTCTGCCTATGTCAAGGTATGTGTGAAAAAGCCATATCATGATTTTGATTTCTGTTAAGCTAAAATAGTGCTATTATCCTTAGGATTTTTACATTCTAAACGGTTTCTATTCAGGAGGTGTTTTCACAGTGTTTCAGAATTCCCTTTTCTTTGCTAATATATTAAACTGTATTTTAGAAATAAACTGAAAGATCAGGCAAATCCAAGTATAAATGAAAGGGACAGCAGGCCTAAGAAAAAGCTTAGTGTTTTTTTCTGTAACTAGCACAATGTACCTTGAGACTCAATTGTTTTGGGTATAGTTCTTTATTTCAGATAGTTGCTTAAAAGCAGTACTGTTCTTTACATTAGCATTGGCAAAGATTTTTTAGTCATATTATACGAAAGTCATATTATACAAAAACATGTTGTAAATGTATATATTCACCTTCCAGAACTGTTTACAGAGATCTCAATCTTACTTTGCAAGATTAAAATTTTAATTACCTCTAAGTGAAATACTATGTAAACTCCTTACAAGGAAAGAAGAGAACAGTACTTTGAAGTATATTTATTTTCTGTATACCTTCAGTCTTCTTATACTTGTCCTTGAGTGAAAACTAAGCTTAAGGCCTTTGTGTCTCTGTGGATTTATAACATATTTTTAACAGCTGACATATTTTTAAACACGATGGAGGTTTTTTGTTCATTTACTTTAAATGCACCTTTTGTCAAAAAAATTGAAGCAATTGCTGTTTCTTCATGGTGTGTCAGTACTTTGCAGTGTTGCTACAGCTTTTTTACTGCATATATTGATTGATTGATTAGTCCTAACTAAGTTTTATTGTTGATTGTGGGTATATCTTTTTTTATATGAGCTGCTTATTTGATCAGACTAATCTTTCACAGACCTTGTTAGCAAGGAGCTTTTATGAGGAATTTTTGCCTTTTGTTACATGGGATTAGTTTGTTGGGCTTATCTGGGCACATCTTTCCTAATGAGCTCCCCTGCCATTGTGGGGAGTGTGATCACTGCTAATGTGAAGCAGTTTCTTCCTTTTTTGACCACTTTAAACTTTTTTAAAAGATTGTGATTTTAAAAACTGGAATTCTAGTATAAAACTTACAACAGTTTTTGACAGAAGGTATTAAGGCTTGGCAACCTGATGGCTTTTTATGATCCTGGTGTATTTAAAGCTTGAGTTGCTATGCTAAAAGAGCAAAATGTCATTGCCAGTATGATTAAGCTTTGTTTGCACATTTTGATAGGAAGTTACAAGACAGAGAAAATATCTAAAACTTCCTAAGACACTTCTAAAATTTCTGTCAGTGTTCCTGACCTGACTGTAAAATTGACCGTATGATTAATGCATTTGTGCTGTGTGTGGCTTCTTGAAAGATTCTGTGTATGTTGTTGCTATAATTCCTGGGGCTTTAAACAAAATATTACACTGGAAAATACCATATAAAGATTTGACGTTGAAATTCCTGTCGCAAAAAATGCAGGAGGGAAAAGAATTTATTTCATGAGGGCCAAACTGACTTTTGCTGGTTTGTTTGTTTCCAGAGCTTTCCGTGGTAAACACATCACGCTGGTAGTTCGCTTTCCGAACCAAGGGCGGCAGGTGGAGGATTTGGATATTTGGTCTCACACAAACGACACGATTGGCCAAGTGCGGCGTTGCATCCTCAATCGCATTAAAGCCAACAGTGCACACACCAAAGTAGAGCTGTTCATCGGGGGTGAGCTGGTGGATCCTGCAGATGACAGAAAATTAATTGGGCAGCTGAATCTCAAAGATAAAACGGTATGTGTGTTGCAGGCTTACACCAATTTACGTCAATTCAGATGTTACTTCCCTTTTGTAAATGCTTGAAAAATACCGTGCACGGCATCGCTGATTTTTGTGAAATAATTCCATTTTTTCCTTCTTATATGATGCCATTAACATTATATCAGATGCTTATTTGGCAAAGGATCTTAATTTTTGTAGAGTATTAAAACTCTGATTGTGTTTTTCAGCTAATTACAGCTAAGCTTACGCAGATAAATTCTAATATGCCCTCAAGCCCAGATAGTTCTTCTGACTCTTCAACTGGTTCTCCGGGCAACCACGGCAATCACTACAGTGATGGTCCAAATCCTGAAGTTGAAAGCTGTTTACCTGGAGTGGTAAGCATTTTCTGAAATTAGCAGTTCAAACATGATTTTTCTTACACTTTGTCTTTGGCTAACAATTTTTATGGGTCTTTTTTGTTTTTTGTTTTTAATTTGCTTATTTTAAGATCATGTCACTGCATCCTCGATACATCTCTTTTCTTTGGCAAGTTGCAGACTTGGGCAGTAGTCTAAATATGCCACCTCTTAGAGATGGAGCTCGTGTTCTTATGAAGCTCATGCCACCAGGTAAAACTTAACTATATGCTTTTTTTATATCTTGTAATATGCTGTATAATAATTTATTACCTGATACATAAAAATAAATATAGGGGAATATTTTGTACTTTCTGGTAATTTATTGATACTGTAATTCATTACTGTTATCCTAATTAGGACTGTTAAAAGATTTCCCAAGCAGTTATTTCTTGTCTGCTATATAAAATTGCATAGTTTGCAGTTGATACTGGGGTTTAGTGCCACAGTGCAGTGAAAATGGGGATCATTGTATTTTCAAGTGATTTTGTAGTACTGCTTTAATAGGATCACTTTTGACCGTATAGTCATTGGAGAGCACTCTGTAGCCTCATTTTGTCTGTAAGTTTTGCAACTGTTCCAACACACTTAAAATTTTTCAGATTTATAATTGTAAATAGCACTGGGTTGTTGTGGAGTCATTTTGCTGCAAAATGCTTATAAGTTGTGTTTTTATTGCAGATAACACTACGGTTGAGAAACTAAGAGCAATTTGTTTAGATCATGCAAAGCTTGGGGAAAGCAGCCTTAGTCCATCCCTTGATTCTCTGTTCTTTGGTCCTTCTGCCTCACAAGTGCTGTACCTAACAGAGGTTTGTGATGCTTTGCCTGTTATTTAAAAAATGTCAGTTCTCTGTGTGGTAATCCTAATGTTATGGAGGCCTAAAGATCAAATTCTGGTTTGAAATTAGCAATTGAAAATATTTAACAATTTACTGCCATAAACATACATATTTCCAGTGCTGTCAAAGCAGTGCTTATGTAGTATTGCTACAGAATCTCATGTTTACTCATCTGTATCTGAGCTGGTGCATTTCCATTAAATAACTCTGTATTTCCTTCTACAGGTAGTTTATGCCTTGTTAATGCCTGCCAGTGCACCTCTGGGAGAAGATGCCAGTGACTTCCAATACAACTTCCTGAAAAGTGGTGGTTTGCCTCTTGTGCTGAGCATGCTGACCAGAAATAACTTCCTGCCAAATGCAGATATGGAAACTCGAAGGGGTGCCTACCTTAATGCTCTAAAAATAGCCAAATTATTGCTAACAGCAATTGGATATGGCCACGTTCGAGCTGTGGCAGAAGCTTGCCAGCCAGTTGTGGAAGGCTCAAGTACAATTTCACCGGTAATATAAATCTTCCTTGCTGCAAACAGCAATGTGCTCTGTGTGTGCAGCAACATCTCTTTACTTTGCATTGGTAGGCTGTTCTTTGAGTGTGTTGCATATCAAGAACTCATGGTGCTTTCAGATAATGTTTTGCAATTCTAAAAAAGAGATCAACTTACTAAAAAAATCCTATTTCTTGGTGATTGTAAAAAGTTAGGTGTGAGATGCACTTGCTCTGTATATGATTTTCAGTGGTTTGCATGATTGTCAGTACAGGTAACTTCTCATTTTTAACCCTGTACATCCTTCTGGATGAAATGTGCAGCCCACAGCACGATAAACACATCATGTGATGTGTGAGCAGCTGGCTCACAGGTTGGGCACAAAGGGTTATAGTGAGTGGTGACATCAGACTGGTGACCTGTCACAGGTGGGATTCTGCAGGGCTCAATCCTCAGCCCTGTGCTCTTCAACATCTTCATAAATGACCTGGGTGCAGAACTGGAAGGGATACTGAGCCAGTTTGCAGATAACACAAAACTGGGAGGAGCTGTTGATTCCCTGGAGGCCAGGGAGGCCCTGCAGAGAGACCTTTACAAATGAGAGGACTGGGCCATCACCAACGAAATGGAGTTCAACAAAGGCTGGTAGCAGATTCTGTACCTGGAATGGGGCAACCCTGGATGTATGGACACACTGAGGAATAAGATGCTGGAAAACAGTGACACAGAAAGGGACCTGGGTGTGCAGCTTGATGTCCAGTTGAGTGTGGGTCAGCAGTGCCCTGGCAGCCAGGAGGGACATCCCTGTCCTGAGGGACATCAGGCACAGCATGGCCAGCCAGGCAAGGGAGGGGTTGTCCTGCTCTGCCCTGCACTGGGGCAGCCTCACCTCAAGTGATGGGGAAAATTTTGGGCACCATGACATAAGAAGGATATAAAGGATATAAAGCTCTTAGAGAATGTCCAAAGGAGGGCAGTGAGGATGGAGAAGGGCCCTGAGGTGAAGCCGTGTGAGGAGCAGCTGAGGGCCCTTGGTCTGTCCAGCCTGGAGGAGGCTGAGGGCAGACCTCAGTGCAGGTACAGCTTCTCCTGAGGGGAAGGGCAGGGGCAGGCACTGATCTCTGCTCTGTGCTGACACTGACAGGACCCCAGGGAATGGCCTGAAGTTGTGTCAGGGCAGGCTTAGGTTGGATATTAGGAAAGGGTTCTTCCCCCAGAGGGTGTCTGGGCACTGGGCAGGCTCCCCAGGGCAGTGGTCACTGCATCAGCCTGACAGAGCTCAAGAAACATTTAGTCAATATTCCTGGACACAGGGTGTGACTCCTGGGGATGGTTCTGTGCTGGCCCAAGAGTGGGACTGTATGATCCTTGTGGGGCCCTTCCAACTCAGCATATTCTGTGATGAATGGGAACTCCCCATTTGTGTGGTTCCATCCTAAATAGTTGCTTGATTTATCAACCTACTCAAGAATACACAGAGAGCCCCATTTCAGGGCACTTTTCCACAGTATTGACTAAGATCTATCTCTGAATCAGGGAAGTACATTCCCCTTAAATCTCTTTTCTGGTTAGCTGCATCTCTTGGAAGATACATAGTTAATTCTTTTTCTAATAAATCAAAACTCTTAATGATTACAAAGAAGTGAAGATCCCTTTTTATGTCTCATATTAAAGTAGAATAGGAATATGTTAAGGCAGACATGTTTACCACCCCATCTTTCGCCGGTTTAAAATGAGTGAATTTTACTGCCCTGTTTTCTTACAACAGTTATTTAAAGGGCAGTTTGGAACACACATTGCATCACTTGAGTCTTGAAGTATTGTTTGAAACAGGCTGACTTCTTAGGAGGTAGTAACATTTGTCCATAATTGCTGACTTTCACTATTTAGAGTTGCAAACATCTGATTTAATAATAACTGATTTATTGGCAAAAATGTGGTTGTTCTTGCTGTCACCATCATCCTCTTTGAAGGACTTTGGTATTTTTTATTCCCCTGGGATGCAGGTGAGATTTTTTTAAAACCTTTCATTGCTCTTACCTAAAGCATAAATACCAAAACATAACTTTTTGTCTTGGCTTTCCATCAGTATTTAAGAGAAGGAGGCAGCCAAGGTTATGTGTCTGTAATTTTTCAGTTACTGGTCTGTTGCTGTCACTAGTACCTTTAAAACTTTCTTCCTTGTTTTTGTAGAAGGTTGAATTAATAAATAAGTGTTCTGATTTACACAGAACTGATTTACCCCATATATATTGCTGTTGATCACATCCAGTAGCATCCAATAGCTGATTGACTGTGGAAGCTGTGTCAGTCTTCAGTGGAGGCTCTGTAGCTTTGCTCCCTGAATCAAGTACAAGGGGTGTGACCAACACCACGCCTTACACAGCAGCCTCACAGTTTGTCCTTTGAGCAGCATTTGAGATGGGCTTTTTGAATGAACTGGTACAGGAGAATGAAGAAACTCTTCTCTTTTAGCTTGTAACCACACACCATCTTCTGTTTGTCTGTGAGAAGGAAACCATTTCAGGTTTTGTCAAAACTATGAAGCTCTGGCAGAGTTAGGAGAGAGGGATCTCAAATCAGTAAAAAAAAAGATAAAAACTTCTCTTGCTGTTTCTGTTTTGAAAATATAAAAAACAGGAGGGATAATTTAGAACAGAATTCTTCAAGAGTAACTTAATTCAAATGTTTAAAATGTACTTCAGTATAATAAAACTTCAGCTGTATTCTGTCTGGATGCTCTTACCTAATCCAGAGGGAAACCCAGTGTTTTACCAAACCCTTTCATTCCCACATCTACTGAAAGGGAAGGAGGCATTTTAACAGAAAAAAAAATTCTGTTAATTTGAAGTAATCTGATCAATTAACAAGCCCCCAAACCTCGTAAGTTTTGAGCAAGTGTCTTTCATTTTAACTACTTGTACACTGTGATCATACACTGCAGCATAGTGTCTTCTGATGTGATGGTATCTGTTTGAAAATGAGGAGGTTTATTTATGTTGGCCTTTGTGCTAAGTAGTTTTCCTTCCAAGATCTTATCTACTTCTATCAAACCTTTCCAAGTAACTTTAGATCTTCATATCTTTTTGCTTTTTATTCCCATGTAAAAGTAAGTATGAGAAATACTTTCTTCCAGATAAACCAGGCTACGCATGACCAGGCAGTGGTGCTACAAAATGCCCTACAAAACATTCCTAATCCAACTTCAGAATGCATGCTGAGAAATGTAGCAATACGTCTTGCACAGCAAATATCTGATGAGGTTGGTGAATTCCTTTCTGTATCACCTTTTTCCTTATAGCCTCTTTTCTATTTTTTTTAATCCTTAAATTTGTTGCCTTGTAAGACACAGATTTTTCCTTTTAAAATGTTGTAGGTAATGGTCATATGAAAGAGAAAAATCTCAAATCATTGCCAGTGTAGCTTTATTTATTGAAAATGGATTAATGACACAAATTAAAACCTCAGTAAGGGTAAACAATGTGCTTTGCAAAGGTAGTGATTTTATGTGCATGGTGTGGCCAGAGCCCATTTGGATCTGGAATCAGGAGTCATGTTAGTGAACACATTAGTGAATTCAGGTGAATTCAGCAGGAGCTAATGTCACAACTGCTTTAACTTCCTCTTCCTCATGCATCTGGATCCCTCGGTTTCCAGGGTGGAAGCCATAAATACAGTGTTTCTGTATTGTATAACTGCAAAACTATCTCCAAAACATTTCTGAAATAGATAGGTAGAAGATATTACTGTATTCTCATCTTGGTGTTGACAAGTGCACTGTCCCTTGAGAACAAAGGGCAGTGTCTAAAGAAAGCACAATGTGCTGCACTGTGAGACTGAGCCATCTGCCTTCCACCACTGGTGGTTTTGCATCCATAGGTGTAAAGTCAGCCAATTGAACTCTGATTTAATCAAATTTCTTCTATAGAAGAAATATCTTTTGAGGTGAGATGTGAGGAAAGGTTTTTTTTAATTCTGCCTTTGTCTTTCTTAGAGGCCTGCTAATAAATAAATAAACTGTTTTTCTTTCACCAAGCACATCAAAAGAAAAAAAAAAAAAAAGCTCTGAATGTGTTTAACAGTATTGCTGTGGAAGATTTGTCTCTAATAGCCTTTGAAAGGTTTTTTATCCTTTTCATGTTTTGATGGTCAAAGACTCTTTTCAGTGGATCTCACAATTTTTAAAAAATTAATCTGACATAGTTTCCATGGGCCAGAGAAAAGGCTTTACCACAGAGAGGAATCATTCACCTTTTTAAAAAAATGTTGATACTTAAACATTTTGAAACTACAATGAGATAAAACCCTGTTATTTTTCTAGTGGCGCTGTTGCTGTAAGGTTGCTTTGCTTGTGACAAAGATAAAATGCCTTTTATTTTTTTGTAAATACTGTTAATGTCCATATCAGTACAAGAATGCACATTGTTCAGGTTTCCTGATGCAGATACTTAACTAGCTCAACTTCTTAGAGTCCCCATTTTTATTGCCTGAGCCTTAGAAAAATGAAACTTGAAATCCTTGAGAACTGTGTGCCTTCTGCTTTTAGAGGTTACATATTTTTTTGACAATTCTGTTTTGAATATAGACTTCAGATAAGTTCAGTAGTTCTTTTGAAAGTTGATGTGAACTACAAATAATAGCAGTTGTAGCATGTTTTGTAATGTGTGCTGCATATCAGTAGAAACTACTGGATGTTAACTCAGACCATGCACAAAGTACTGAAGAGTGATTCTGCATTCATTAAATACATGAGCTGTGTTCTTATTCCTGTTCAACCCTCTGTGTCTGGAACAATCCCTTTATATAATGATCACATACTTGATAACATCAGTGTGTTCAAGCTGGCTATCAGCTAGCACAGCATGGGGAGAAACCCGAAAATAAGTTCAACTTTTTACATTGCTTAAGAGGCTGGCTGCCTTCCAGATGAATGCTTGGTGGTTTCTTGGGGTTTTTTTCCTAAATAAAGAAGGTCTTAGCATTGAAATTGGTAGTTTCTGCTAAGCCTTAGAATCAAAGTTCCCTACATCCTACTTTAAAAAACGGAATTTTACAAAAGTGAAATATAAATACTCTTCAAGATATATAATCTGTTTTCTATTTAAGGAAAAAAATCTTTGTTTTATCATTTTAAATCCTAAATTTTTGGTGAAATACATTTGTGGGAATTTAGAATCCATTGTAATGGTATTTTAGCTGTATTTTAGTGTTGCTTTAGTTAATGTCTCTTTTTTTTTCAGGCTTCAAAATACATCCCCGACATCTGTGTTATCAGGGCTGTACAAAAAATTGTTTGGGCATCAGGCTGTGGGTCAGTTCAGCTGGTTTTCAGCTCAAATGAGGAAATTAGTAAAATCTATGAAAAGGTAAGAATTCCTGAACAATTACTTTTCTGTATAAATGTTTGTTTCTGTACAAAAGGGAATGTTGACCTGGTCAGGTTTATAGTGTGATGAGCTTTTAGGTGGATACAATGATGTATTTCAGAATCTAGGACATGTCACTGTTATAACACAGCTTAAATTTCTATTCCAAATTCCTTTTCTCAGTAACTGTTGAATTGTAACTTGAATCTGGTGTCAGTTCAAAAATGCACCAGTTCTGTAATTGCTGTAACATGTCTTCAGCCCAGTTAGATTCTGCATCTAAATAAGGAATAAGCATTTCCTGCAATGCTAATTTGTCTAGTCTTCAAACTTAAAAGGTCTGTTCTACAGAAGTGATTCAAAGCATATGTGCAGTCTAGAATGGGAAAGAAGAGCAAAGTGATGTGAGAGGCATTGGGAAAAAAGATTTAATTACTAATTCTCTATGACTTTTATTCATGGTTTCACATGTGGTTTACACAAGTAGTTTGGAGTTGGGAGTTCTGTATCAGTAGATTATCACACATCTTGTGTTTAAGTGATGTTGCTTACAGTTATAGGAAATAACAGTCTGGGTTTGGACAGTGATTTTAAAAAAATCTTCCTTTTTTTTTTGTCTTGTAAAATCAGGTTTAGTACTCATCAATACTTGCCTGAGAGCAAAAGAAAAAGGAATAGTAGGGAGGCTTAATTCTTGGTGTATTCTCTGTTGTGTTTAAATGATCAATTAAAAGAAGAGTATTTACTTCAGCAAAATGCAACACCTCTCCATTAGCTTTCATAGGGTTATAATGGCAGCTGCTTCTATTGCTTTGAATATGATTTCTTCATGAAATAGATTGGGGTTTGGGGTTTTTTTAGGTGATACTTGCATATAAAACATGGTTTAGTTTGTGTGACAGTCCAGGCACACCAAGATAAGCTCTTATATCTCTACATAGGATGCTTTAAGAGCAGGAGTGCACTAGAGAAAGTATATCTAAAAGAAAACAGACCTAAATGTGCTTTTTTTAACATTGTTATGGGTAAAAATTATACAGTTAAGTTCTGTAAAAATACTTCAAGGTAATGGGACTTTTAAAAGAGGTGAATTTTAAGCTGTGTGTTTTTTATCATCCTTCATACGATTTTGTTAATTTTAATTTTTTTTTTCTTTTTATTATTGACACTTATATGAACATCTGTAATTAATGATTGCTGTATTTGGTTTCTGCTATGCAAAAGGGAAATAAAAATTAAAGGGAAAAATTGGAAATTCAAAAGAGGAAGGAATTGCAGAAGTATTAAGAAGGGGAAATAAAAGTACCCCTTGTTAATACAACATTAAAAGAGAGGGAAGTATCCTAGGAACAGAGGAATATCATGAAAGAAAAGACACAGTTTAAGAGAACCGTATCTGGTTATAGGTTATAGGAAGCAATTTTTATGATGGCTTTATAAAGGCTGAATAAAATGATGTACAGACCCCTAGCTCTGGGAGTCTGAGTGCAGAGAAGTACTTCACTGACTATTAAATGCACTTTGCCTTTCTCCTGGGTCCTTGCAGCTGTGCAGAAATAACTTTTCCTTTCTAACCAGGGCTTCAGAGTAGAGCAGGTGCAGTTCTGGACTTGTTGAAGGCATTCTGCATTTGCTTTCTGATCTCGAGTTGTGTCAGAGCTGCCACATCCTCCTGCTGCAGTGCAGTGTCTGCCTCTGATTTTTTACTTGTTGTGCATTGACAAAATAGTGTTTGTTGCCAGAGTGAGGCATATTTGGCCTGTTCACAGTTTGTTTTCTCCTCTGCACTGTAATTCCTTCTTTCTGCCTAATTAATCTTGATACATTTCCACATATAAAACAAATATTTAATGCCTCTAGTTAATGTGGCTAACCTGCCCTCATGTTTTATAAATGATAAACTGAGACCTGCTCACATTCAGTTTCTTTGGAACTCCTTGAACATAATTACTTCTAGATGGAGGAGAGGGTTTGCCATTATTCTCAAAGTATTTATTTTGAAAAAATGTACCAAAATCTGCTCAATTAATTCAAGTGTTTAGTTTAAGAAGTAACCTATGCACCAATTAGCAGTAATATTATTTTCTATGTCAAAAATCACCACAGCAGCTATGTTTAATACTTGAACAGCTCTTTCATGTTTTTGAAAAATTGCGAAGTGATTTATAAATTCTAGCAGTATTAAAAAGCTTTCAGTCAAATAAGTTGTGAGTGTCAAAGCCTTGTAAAACTGGATTGATGAATTAATTATACAACACTATAGCCTTGCACTGTTGAAGTAGTAAGATTTCAAGCTTTAAACTCCATGTTTTGAGTGGAAAATAAAAACAAAATTAAATCCCAAACAAAATCCCAGATGCAAACCAACAAAAACCTCCTGACAGTCCTAACTGATGTAACTGTTGCCCACGAGCTTCCTATCGAGCTTCTGTCTCCATAAGTTCACACTTGGAATCCTCCTGTGAGAAGCACAATTCTCAAGTCATCCCACACAGTGCTTTGGCTCCACATGAGTGCATAAAATACCCTGCACTGATAATCACTCAGTGAACAGAGCTGTGGTTTGTGTTTAGTGATATACCTTGGAGCCAGCTGGGTTTCTTGGGATTGTTTTCTGTACCCACTTTGTGCACTCTTGTTTGTTTTCACAGACAAATGCAGGAAATGAGCCAGACATGGAAGATGAACAAGTTTGCTGTGAAGCTCTGGAGGTGATGACCCTGTGCTTTGCTTTGATTCCAACGGCACTGGATGCACTCAGTAAAGAGAAAGCGTGGCAGACATTTATTATTGATTTACTATTGCACTGTCACAGCAAGTAAGTTTTGGTCACATCTATTATTTTACAATTCAAAATTAATATGAAGCCTTAATGTAAAGCAGTGGCTTCAGCCCATCTGAAGTTGTGCTGTGAAGTACTGGGGTGGGTATTTTCAGAAACCATGCAGGTGGAAAGTTGTTATATATTATTAAACTTGGTTGCCAGTGTTTTGATCTGTTACTAAAGTGTTAATTTTTGAGATACTGTTGTTTCATGAATATTTTAATTTTTCATTGAGAAATTACAGAGATCCAAAATTAGTAGTGTCTTAAGCCTTTCAATGTGTTTTAAGAGGAGTCAGATTATGGTGCTCTCAGATGAGTGGGGTCAGAATTTGAGCAGAATTTGTGTTTTGGAGTTTTTGACCTCTCTAGATAAAACAGGTTGGGAAGTGTTATATTTAGGAATATTTGCCTTAACAAAAGGATCAATAGTATAATCAGAGCATCTCTTTACAGTGAACTCTTAGCACACATTGGTGAAACTGTGGAGGGTGACCAGAAATACCACAACCTCTGTTAGTTTGCACCCTGTGGTATAGGGTGTTGAATTTTCAGTTTCACTGAAGCTTGCTTGTATCACCCATTGTATGGAAAAATAGTTCATACTGTCAGTACAAGAAGCTACCACTGAGCTCTATCCTCTCATATGCCTGTAAAACTTGTGATAAATATGATAATCTCACTTAGAATGGTGCAACTATTTATTGTTACAGGATAGAATAGCACAAGCATGAGTGCAGAGGACTGCTTTGTAAATGAAGATGGTGAAGTTGAACTAAGCTGCTAAAAAGTTCCTCTTCTGAATTAATGTGGAAACAAATCAGTGTTTGCAGTGCAGAGAAAGTTTAGCAAGTACCAGACAGAACTCTGAATATCCTTCCACAGCTATTGTTCTCTAATCTCCTATGCTCAATCAGAGAACAATGTGAGCAAAAATACGTATGTGAGAAAATATTTTTGGTGCACCATAAAAGACCAAGATGACCAAGTTCAGATCTCACAAATAGGATCTTACTAGAAAACATCAGATGGATTGTTTTTTAGAGTTTGAGATTGGGACTTCTGCTTCCTCAGAGCGTAACCATGCTACCTCTAAACTGAGAAACAGAATGCAAAATGTTTAGTACTAAATGCTAGAGCAGTTCTTCCCCTCCAGGATAATTGATTTCATAGTGGTGTCCTCTGAATGCAAGACTGGCTGAGTTAAAAGGAGGTAGCCAAACAGTCCTAAATGATCCTGGAACCCAGAAGTATTCTGCTGATTTCTGCAAAGTGTTTGGTGGCCACATGTATGTGACCCAAATAAAAATTACTTGTGCTGAATGTAAAGCATTGGCACTTACACCCACTGAAGAGATTGCTATCCATTAACTGAACAGAAACCTGTGTCCTGGAGTTCTCAGTAGGGCAGGATTCAGGCTGCCATGCTTAAGGGAGATGCTTAACCTCCAAGCTGTTCCTGCTGCTGAGTGTGAGTTCATTGTGCAGCTCATGTCCTGTGTGCCAGCTCTGTGCTGTCATCCTGTGTCTAAAACAGCATCAGATGCCTGTGCTCAGGCAGCTGCATCCCTCTCATGATTCCTCAAGAGCTCCTCAATGGGTACAGCTTCACAGAAATGTAATACTTGTGTTCAAACACTGCATACTCCTCAGAAACACAGCAGTGTGAGGCATGTCACATCAGTCACGTTTCTCACTGTAGGAAAATATCACCTTTATCTGTTTCGCTCTGCCTTCAAGTGCACAGACCTGAGGAGTGAGAGTCTGTGTGATGTGTCCCAAGCAATTGAAGGACTGTATCTTAAAATAACTTTGGGAGATGTTCTACAAAAACGCCAGCTCAGCAATCAGACCCCATAAAATGTCAAATATTGTTAAGCACAAAACAAATCAGCCCCACCCCACAGTCTGCTGCAACTCAGAGCAGAGTAGGAGAACTTGCAAAGATCAGGGGAGGGTGACAAGGGAGATCAAAGCTCTGCAATGACTTCCATTTGAGGAACAGCTGAATAGCTGGGGGCACTTCATACTGGAAGAGACATGAATGGTGGGAGGAGAATACTACAGAGACCCTTAAAATCAGAAGTAGCAAAGGGAGAACAAATGAAGAGCTGTGTTTCTTTGTATAAGACCTCCTTGAGCATAACATATAAGCAGTGCAAACCTTCAGTTTGGAAATGGTTTGAGGGGTTCTTTCATGAACTTGTCCAGTGAGGGCTATGAAATACTGCTCTTGGTAGTCTTCTTGAACCACAGATGATTAAGAAGCTGAGAGAACATTCTGGAGAAGTGTAACTGCATGATTCCTTCTTGTTGTGCACTTTGTGCATGGTAGCTGAGATGGGTGCTCAGCCAGGGGCATCTCTGCTCTGACCTCGAGGTCATCCCTGTGTGGCTTTGATACCGCAGTTAACCACACATGAAACAGCCCTGAAAGGAACAGGATTCTTTGGTGTGCTTCCCACCCTCACTCCATGGGCTCAAAACAAAGACAGCCACACCAAACAGACACTGCAACACTCCGTTTTTCATATCTTGAGATACTTTCATAAAATCATTCATTCAGCATTCATTTCTAGTCTCTTCCCACACAAAAAGAGTTGTTCCTAACAGTTGTTACAAGGCATACTGCTCAGACAATTGAATCATCTTGAAAGAAATAGATTTGCCTTAATTTTTTTTTTTCTGAAACTTATTCATTCCTGCATTGCTCTAGTGATTAGATTAGGTTCTGAGGTAGAAAATTTCCTTTAATTATAGTCACTTTTCAGGAGGGTCATCGTCTCTCACATCTAACTAATGATAAATTTTGATTCACTTCAAAGAGTACCCAGCAAACTGCTGCAGTGACACATAAAAGCAGTTTTATTGGAGTAGTTCTGGTTTGTCTTGCCAGGTACAACTGGTGCTTGATTAGGAAAAAAAAATTATTTAAGATTGCAAATTGTTGTGTTATGCAATATTGCAAAGGTTAGGTGTTTCTAAGTTTCTTTTTCTTTTACCTTTAAATATTTGAACTGTGGAACAGGTTTTGTAATATAATACATGCAGCTGAAATTTCACTGCAAGGAGAAATAATATGATGGGTAGTGAATAATTAAACTATTCCTGTTCCTTACTTTAGAAAATGGCATTAAGCAGATAAACACGAATTTAATTAATGTCCTGTTTGGATAGGGAGATTGAATTTAATGTTTCTTTTAAATTATTTCCAGAACTGTTCGTCAGATGGCACAGGAGCAATTCTTTTTAATGGCTACCAGGTGTTGCATGGGACAGAGACCTCTCCTTTTCTTCATTACCCTGCTGTTTACTGTTCTGGGGGTAAGTTTTCAGAGATAAAGTCTTCAGTATGGGAGTATCTGTAAAAAGTAATAGGGCAAAATACCTGCAAGAAAAGACAAATTGCTATTAATAGCAGTCACTAAAATATAGATTGCTTCTGACCTACAGGCAAGCAGCACAGATGATTTCCATTTGAGCTAGATCAGGAGAAAATGAACTCTTCTGCCTTTTCTGATGAGAATATGAACAGTAGACTTTAATGTCTGCATTTGATCTTTAGTGATTGCTAATCTTTAAGTAAAAATCATTAGCAGGTTAGAGATATACCTACAGTTAGTGCCTTCTCCTGCTGGTCCTGCCAGGGCTTTTCAGCTCCCCATGCTCATGGCTCTCTTGAAATTTGATCAAAACTTCTGATTTGATTTTCTTTATCCCATTCAGGTATAGAAATTACTACTAAAATAGTTGAGAAGTCATTCATTAGCAGCTAAATACAACTTTAAATTTCTAAAAGGTTAAAAATTACCTTACACTTATTTTCTTTTATGTTTACTGTGAGATTTAGAGGAAATATGTTGGTGTTGCACTGTAAGTAGAAGCATGTATAAATTCTCATTTGCTTTTGGTTTACACAGAGCACTGCAAGAGAGAGAGCTAAGCATTCTGGAGACTACTTCACCCTCTTAAGACATCTTCTTAACTATGCTTACAACAGTAATATTAATGTACCCAATGCTGAAGTTCTTCTCAATAATGAAATTGACTGGCTTAAGAGAATCAGGGTAAGTTTCAGGATCAGTTTATTCCTGATAATTAGGTTTTTGCTGCTTTGTTGTAAAATGCAGTTCTGGGCTTAATGTTTGCTGTTTGGAGTATCCTAACCTTCTCTTCAATGGCAGGATGAAGTGAAAAGAACAGGAGAAACAGGTGTGGAAGAGACGATCTTAGAGGGTCACCTTGGAGTAACAAAAGAGTTGTTAGCATTCCAGACACCTGAGAAGAAATACCATATTGGTTGTGAAAAAGGAGGTGCTAATCTCATTAAGGTGAGTTCAAGTTTCTTGACCTCTGGAGGGGACTTTTATGTCTTTGTGAGGTTTTAGGGGCTGGTGGGAGGGAGGAATGGATTTTTGGGGTTTTTTTTGTTGTTTGTTTTTACCTATAAATTAGTAAAAAGAAGCTTCACATTTATGGGCTGTATCAATAAAAATGCTTTTGATTGGAGTTTAATGTTTTCTTTAAAAATAATCTTTTAAATTGCATGTTTCATTCATGAAGTGCATTAACATTCTCATTCTTAATGTATTCCAGTATTTGATAAACACCACACAAAGATAGTGAGTGAGATACAGAATAGTCCTGTACAGGACTGCTTTCCTTCATTGCCTCTGTAATGGCTTTCCTGCACATGTTCTTAATTAGTGCTGTTAATGCTTAGGGCAGGTTTGAACAAATGCATCACATCTGAGCATCTCTTTAATCAGACATGTTTTCTTTGTACTTCTGATATTATAGAACAGGAGTGTTGGTTTTTCAGCACTAATTGATAAAGAGCTTTGTAGATAATACTCATTTTGCAAAAGAAATTTTTTACCAATCAAGAACAGTACCAATTTATTTTTATCTTTCAGTGGGGAGGTGGATTTACAGGGAATCACTTTAGAATGGAGCTCTTCTGTTCTAAATTTAAAAGCTCATTATGGTGTTGGTCTCAGTTTTCACTCATTTTTTTTTAAGTACCCCTCTTGTTCTCAGACATTCCTTTATGTAATAACCTTTACTCTCTTATAAAATAATTTCCATGGTAACAGGTGTTTTATTGTCTTTTTTTTCCAGGAGTTGATAGATGATTTCATCTTTCCAGCATCCAATGTTTATCTACAATACATGAGGAATGGAGAATTGCCTGCTGAGCAGGCCATACCAGTCTGTAGCTCACCAGCCACAATTAATGCTGGCTTTGAGCTCCTCGTTGCACTTGCAGTTGGATGTGTGCGAAATCTCAAACAGATAGTAGACACGTTGACTGAAATGTATTACATAGGTACAGCAATCACTAGTATGTAATACTTTTAATTATCTATTTTCTACTCTTTAATGTGTATATCATGTACAGATTTCGTTTGTATTATCCACTCAATCAAATGCTGAGTTTTTTAGTTCGTGGTTTGTTTGTGGCTGCTTTTAATGTTGCAAAATCAGTTGCCAACGTAGCCTTTGTTTTTCTTTATGCAGTAAATGTACTGACTTGCATTCCATGGTTGCATCCAAATTCCAGCCTCAGTCACTTGCAGAGCCTGACCCTTCCTGTCCCAAGTTCTGACTACCCCCCTTTGTCCATACCAGCTCCCAGGAACCTCATTCTGTCTGTATCTTCTCCTTCTGTCTGATCCCTTCAGGCTCTTGCTAACCATTCCCAGAGCCTCACCAGGTATCTTCACCTTAGTTGTAGAGCCAGTCCCTTGGTTGCCCACCTGATTTGTCATCATTGTCCACACACAGACACAGGTCCTCTGTCCTGCTTCTCTTCTTAGTTCTGAACTCATTCTCTGCTTGTCATTGTCCTTTCTCAGGCTCCATTTTGGCCTTGTCCTAGCACAACTCTGCACTGAAAGAACTTTTTCCCTCTCACTGATGAAAGATTGTAGTGATTGCAGTCTGTTCAAAAACTTGCAGATGTTCTTGCTTGAAAAGCCAGTAGTCAAGTAAAACTTGGGCTCATTTTCACAAGGATGGCAAAAGGCCTGTTTTTAGCACAGATTATTGTTGTCATAAAAAAGCATTTCTTAAAAATGATCAAGCAGGAGCATATTTTCTCCAGCCCTAAAGGGACACTAAACCATTCTACTGTAATGTTAACAGGAAAAGGGAAAAAAAAGAAACAAAAACAACCACTAAAAAAATCCAAACCATCAAACCAAGGAAACCCAAGCTCATGTGGTGAGAAAGGCTGGGACAGTTGGGATTGTTCAGCCTGGAGAAGGGAAGCCTCCAGGGGTACCTTATTGTGACCTTCATTACTTAAACATGGCTTATAAGAAAGATGGAGAAAAAGTTTTGTACCAGGGCCTGGAGTTACAGGACCAGAGGCAGTGATTTTAAACTAAGATTAGATTTAGATTGGACACAAGGAAGAAATTCTTCACTGAGAATGCTGAGACACTGGAACAGGCTGCCCAGTTGTGGATGCCTCATCCCTGGAAGTGTTCCAGGCCGGGTTGGATGGGGTCCTGAGCAGTGTGGTCTAGTGGAAGATATCCTGGCACATGGCAGGGAGTTGGACTAGATGATCTTTAAACATCCTTCCATCCCAAACCATTGTGTGATTTAACAGAATGTTTAAACTCAGAGTTTAGCAAAACCATAAGCAGCTAAAAATAGTATTCAAAAGTGAAAATTGTCCACTACCTCTCAGAGTGGCACTGCTACTTGCTTGAATGGTGCTGTCAGTGAGTTACTTGAGGTTTTTCAGTCTCTTCCTGTTCAGTTCCATCTCAGATGAATAAATTAAAATGGCAGCTTTATGGTTTTCCCCTCTGCCTCATGTTTCTTTCTTTACCCTTTTCCATTGGAAAGTAGTGTATTTCTTATCACCTCACAATTAGGGGGATCTCTTGGCATTTCCTTCCATTCAAGTGTTTGATAAGCACCATAGAACACTGGATCTCTGTGGTGTGTCAGAAGAGAGAACACATGTATGAACTGTGCATGCTCTGGGATTCATATACCAAATCTGCCTGTAAATAAATATGCCTGCTCTCTTATATCAGAATTTATTTTGCTAAAACTACAGAAAAAACAGGTTGGCTTAGGTGATCATAAATGTTCTTGAAGAGATGTGAGGGACCTGAGAGGGAAGACTCAGGAGGGAAAAATAATATATTAAGTTATATAGATAGCATTTGCTAAAACTGTTTTGCATGCTGGCAATAAAAAGTGAGACTGAAGTGATATACTATAATTTTTTGAAGGATTGTAAATTTTTGAGAGTATTACAATTTTTGAAAGGCTTATAAATTGGTTATATATTCCATATTCATTCAGCTGATCTCTTCAGCTACAAAACTTGCTGGTATTGAGGAAAGACTTCCATTTCATATGTAAATAGACTCAATTTTTGCCTGGCTGCCTCTTTAGTTATGCAGTAGAAGATAATGTTATAATGTTAAGATTACAGATAGAACTGTCCTTCATAGAAGCTGTGTTCATTTTAGCAATTGAGTTTTCTGATGGAACATTGTTTTTTATTAAATTGCAGTGTGACACATATAAGAACAATTTTATGCAACTGCCCTTTGCACTGCACTGATGTCCTCTTTATTTTATAACAAAACAGTTTCCTGACCACACTCTGCTGTTTTCTCTTAGCTTGTGAAGCACTCACAGAATGGGAATATCTGCCACCTGTTGGGCCTCGACCACCAAAGGGATTTGTGGGACTGAAAAACGCTGGTGCCACTTGTTACATGAATTCTGTCATTCAGCAGCTGTACATGATTCCAGCCATCAGGAATGGGATTCTTGCAATTGAAGGCACGGGCAGTGATGTAGATGATGACATGTCTGGGGATGAAAAGCAAGACAATGAGGTAAATTTAATTATATTTAAAAATTACCTACTCTTTAAATTGTAATTACTTTTTAAATGAAAAGGTTATAATAAATTTCTGTTGCTAATCAATCACTTTGATTTCCACTGATACCTGTGGGGAAAATAGCATAATATTTCATATTTGAATTGGTTCACTGCCAGAGGGGCACTTCAGAAGATCCAAGTGGCAGGGTTTGCAGAATTCCTCCTCAGGCATTTCTGCTGGAAAACACTGCACCTTATTTCTGCCACCACAACTTTGTTCATGCAAACAAAGACAGTATTAGAGTTTTCAGCTGAGTATGAAACACCTTAGATTGTCAAATTAAACAAGGAATAAAAGTATGAGACAGCTACATATGAAAGTGAATTGCACAAATTTTCTGCTTTTCAGAGCAATGTTGACCCACGAGATGATGTGTTTGGTTATCCACATCAGTATGAAGATAAACCAGCACTGAGCAAAACAGAAGATAGAAAAGAGTACAATATTGGAGTTTTGAGGCATCTCCAAGTAATTTTTGGCCATTTAGCAGCTTCCAGGCTACAGTACTATGTACCAAGAGGGTTTTGGAAACAGTTTAGGTAAGTAGAAAATTGAGTATTGATGTCTTTTCACTGGATCACTGAAAGGAAAAAAAAACCTAATCATAGTAGAATGGCAATGATGTAAATTAGCAGAAGTTTTGCAGCTTTATCTGCCTTTTCACCATTTTGTAGAAGTTTGTTAATAAACTAAAGTTTACAGCAGGGTGTTTCTTTTGAATTTTAGTAGTTTTTGATAGTGAGACCTTAAATTAAATAAGAAGTTATACACAAGAGCTTCTTTTTACTTACCAGAAAGTTTCAGGTACAGAACAACAGGTCATATAGTACATCAAAAACCAGTAGTTTGGGTCTTCAAGGAGGAGGGGGTTAGGAGCTTGAATAATATGTTTTTCGAAAAGAAATTGTTGGTGAACAAAACAAAGCATATTTGACAAAATGTACTTTAATTTTCAGACTCTGGGGTGAACCTGTAAATCTACGTGAACAACACGATGCTTTAGAATTTTTTAATTCATTGGTGGACAGTTTAGATGAAGCTTTAAAAGCTTTGGGCCATCCAGCAATGCTAAGTAAAGTTTTAGGAGGGTCCTTTGCTGATCAGAAGATTTGTCAAGGATGCCCACATCGGTAAGTGTTGAAGATTTTAATCTTTTTTAATAGAAAATCAATATTTGTGTCCTTCTAAAAGTAATTAGAGTCAAGAGTGTGGATTTTTTAAGCTATAGATTTTGCTACCTTATTTTTTCTACTTAATCATTATTGCTTGTACTTCACAGATTGTATGTGAAGCATTGTGTATTGATCAAGGCAGGAAAAGATTATGCTTTTTCATGTTAAAAGTGAAAATAATTGTGGGGACCAAATGCAATGAAGAAAATTTTAGTACCTGGCTAGCAATTTTTGCTGCCATTGGTTTTTCATAATATGTGTTTAGAGCTGAGCCAAGTAGGAATCTTCAGTTCCAATGAGTAAAACCATTCATACTCATCATGTAACTTGTAATTAAGGATGTGTAGAAGGTTCATCTTTTTCTCAAGGCTTCTGCTGTATTTGTAGTTAACTTTAAATGTGAATACTGAAATTCAGCTTTGTAGCAGGTATGTAAGAAACCAGCCATGTCAAATCAGACTGCAAGTCTGTAGCTCACTGTTTCAGAGATGGTTATTAATGAAGGAATAGAACTTGGTATTGCAAAGTTGTAATTCCCCAGACTTTTTAAATCTATCTCTCTTTTTGCAATGAATGGTTAAAATTGCAAAATTCGGGATAGCCTAATGATGAACTTGTTCTTTTTTGCATTTGGCTTTTTTTATTATTGTGTTTATTTCTGTCACTATCAGTTGGCCTTCTTACTGTTCAGATCATGTGTGATTCTTTAACAGTACATATCTCTACACTGCCATTGCAAATTCTCTTTATTTTCAAAGCTGACCATTTCCTTTAGCCTTCAATTAGCAATTTAAATACTGGGAAAAAAGATACAAATGGATTTTATTGTTGTAATCTTTCAACTTCAATTGACCTGATGTATGAATAAGAAGAATTTGTAAAGTGAACATCTTAGGTTTCATGGGTTACAATGAGTGACTAGAAGTGAGTTGAAATACTGCAAGGTAAAATGACAGCACTGATTTTACTTTATATGCAATGGATAATTAAATGCCAGAAGCAACGTGAGTTACCATTCATTCCTGATATTATGTACTATCCTGAAGTATTTTCTGTGGTTTTGGAACTCTACTGGATTTGCATAATGGTTTACAATTAATAAACTTATTAATAAAAATGTTTCCCTGATTGTAGTTTAGGGAGGAAAAAACTGATAGTAACTAAACTGGGGATTTGTCTATGGCAAATTAACAGCCTTTCTATGTTTTTTGTAAGTTATTTATTGGATGAATAAATATTGCTGTTGGTTGAAGTGTTTCTAAATATTTATTTATTCAAGCCTTTGAATGCTTGATTGCCTATCAGGGAAACAAGCCCTTCAGAGTTCCACTTGAATAGATGTGGCTTCTTAAATTTATTCATCACTTCTTTATCTTAAAAAACAAAAAGTTGCTTCCAGGATGTATCAACTGGTTGTCTCTCAAGCATTGCTGTTTCATTGCTAGAGATTTGTTTGTAGATTATATTACAGCACTGTCAAAGTCAATCATAAACATTCAAAGAGGTTTTATAAAGATGATTCATGGGTTTTAAGTTAAAAAATAAAAAGGCTTTTTGTTTGGTTTTTTGCTGATTTGGCATCTGTTTTGAGCTATTGTCTTTAGGTGTAATACCGTATTTGTGTTTATCAGTCTAATTCCTGACCATAAAAATACAGTGTGCAGATACTGTAATGTAACTGTAGGGAAAATGCAGTAAAAAAGAGTTCAGTTTTTTTACTGCTTACACACTGTAGCATGTGTAAAACATAAAATGTTGAACACATTCCTACCTTCCTCATATACATTTACCTGTTCACTGCTAGGTACGAGTGTGAGGAATCCTTCACAACTCTGAATGTAGATATAAGGAATCACCAAAACCTCCTTGATTCTTTGGAACAGTACGTCAAAGGAGATTTATTGGAAGGAGCAAATGCATATCATTGTGAAAAATGCAACAAAAAGGTAATGATTCCTTATATATTAAATTTGTGTACAACTGTGATGTTACAGCTGTACAGTTTTAGTTCCTGTTAAGGGAGAAAAGTCATCCTATCATTAGGATGGTATTGTTTGGTATTTGGTGAGAGTATCTGAATGGAAATTTGAGAGATGGTAACTGTTCATGTCCTTTTTTAGGTGGATACCGTGAAACGCTTGTTGATTAAGAAGTTGCCTCCAGTTCTTGCAATCCAGTTGAAACGATTTGATTATGACTGGGAAAGGGAATGTGCAATCAAATTCAATGATTATTTTGAATTTCCACGAGAACTGGACATGGAGCCTTACACGGTGGCAGGTGTAGCAAAATTGGAAGGGGACGATGTGAATCCTGAAAATCAGATAATACAAAACGAGCAGTCGGAAAATGAACACTCGGGGAGCACAAAGTACAGACTCGTGGGGGTCCTCGTGCACAGCGGCCAGGCCAGCGGCGGACATTACTACTCCTACATCATCCAGAGGAACGGTGGAGATGGAGAGAAGAACCGGTGGTACAAATTCGATGATGGAGACGTGACAGAGTGTAAAATGGATGATGACGAAGAGATGAAAAATCAGTGTTTTGGAGGAGAGTACATGGGTGAAGTGTTCGATCACATGATGAAGAGAATGTCCTACAGGCGCCAGAAGAGGTGGTGGAATGCTTACATTCTTTTTTATGAACGCATGGACACGATAGACAAAGACAATGAACTAATAAAATATATTTCAGAAATCACTATCACCACTAAACCCCACCAGATTAAAATGCCCTCGGCCATCGAGAGGAGCGTGCGGAAGCAGAACGTGCAGTTCATGCACAATCGGATGCAGTACAGCCTGGAATATTTCCAGTTCATAAAGAAGTTGCTTACTTGTAATAGTGTCTACCTAAACCCTCCTCCAGGTGAGTATGGTAGTGTGATAATTATGGATTCATTTCTTGAAAGAAGAGTTTTGGTTTGTGTGGCCAAGGATTTATCTAGCCAGTGAAAATTTGGTGTGTCCTGCTTTGAGTACGCTTGTCCTTCTGGACTTGTGCAGTTAAACGCCTCTTGTTGAGGTGTTCATCAGTGATAATCTGCCAGAATATTTAGTAAAAAATACTTCTCTAAAATACCAGCTATTACTAAGTTGCTGTAGTAAATCAAGTTAAAATACTCAAGTTCCAAGGCTCTTTTGTTGAAAACAGTTCTCAAAGGTGAGATGCTGAATTTGTAAGACATATGTTGGCCTCCAGGTACCTGTATTAAAGCTTACATTTTCAAATGATACATTATAGAAGCTAGAGGGTGTTTTGATCAAGTTTCTTCTAAAATTGGAACGCCATGTCAGACAAAACAGTAATCTGAAATCAGTTAAATTATTGAAAATTGCTTTTACTTTGTCTACATGTGAGTATTCTGATTTTTCTTTAGGACAAGATCATCTGTTGCCTGAAGCAGAAGAAATAACTATGATTAGTATTCAGCTTGCTGCTAGATTTCTCTTCACCACAGGATTTCATACAAAGAAAATAGTCCGTGGCCCTGCTAGTGATTGGTATTTTGTCTTTTAACAACAATTAAAATTTTGGAAGTTTGATGTCTGTTAAAAGATCCCATTTAGATACATGGTGAAGGTGCACATGAAAAGGGGGGAATATTTGAATAGAAAATACTTGGAGCAATTGGAGCTGTATAATATCCTGCTGATCTGAACAGCTTCAAATTACATTTTCAGACAGAGCTTAGCTATTTTTGTGTGTCTTCTAAAAAGAATAAAAGAATGGAAGCTGTCACTAGCACAGAACTAACAGGTTATGTTTTCTGACAAATTCAAAATGGTTTTTACATTGTTTTAGTGGTTTTAAACAAAGCTCTTTACAAGCCATTGTTGCAGCTTATATTCGAATTCTGTTTGTGAAACACGTAGATAGTCTCTGAGACACTGTTGGCAGAATACTTCATGTACATTGCTACAGGGCCTGTAATTCAAATCCACACTGTGACAAACAGCCCCATCTTACTTGTTTTAGTCCTTCAGCTGGGTTATTCTCTGCTGGGGAGAGGAATGTGAGGTACTGCTAGTCAAATGGGAGAGAAAATCTGGTATTCATGGCCTGTAGTTCACCAGCTATTAGTAAGTAGTTGTGTAATAATGGCAAGTTCATACCCCCAGCAGCAACTTCTAGAGTAGCTTAAGTTACTCCTTTTAATTTAAGGGATCAAGAAGAGTTCAAATATTCCTGCTGAAAGTACAGAGTAATGCAGGGCCCTCTCTGAAACGGGTATTTTAGTCTTTGGGTATTGGTTTTTCGTTTTGTGGGTTTTTTTAAGATCTCCAAATGAGACTATAAATTCTTGTTAGGTTACATATTTAGTAGAATGTTGTATACAACTTATGAAATCCACCTGTGCTCTCTGCTGCTCACCCTCTCCCCCAGTTCCAGTACAGAGAGAATGGTGGCTGCCAAAATAGGACCTGCTTTGAGGAGTAGCTAGGGGGTGTAAGGCTGTCTTAATTCTTATAGGTGATAAAAGTAAAACACTACAGTTAAGTGTTAGGCTCTTAATTGAAGGATATCTTCCATTTCTGATTGCTCGTTTCACTATAAGAACTACAAATTATCTGATTAGAATCATTTTG
The DNA here is from genome assembly GCA_013389925.1 of Aegithalos caudatus. Taxonomy (NCBI): domain Eukaryota; kingdom Metazoa; phylum Chordata; class Aves; order Passeriformes; family Aegithalidae; genus Aegithalos; species Aegithalos caudatus. Next base: position 142,209 of record WEIU01006515.1, on the reverse strand, counting down.
TGAACAAAACTGTTTGGGGATTACCTTTAACATACATTTTCTTCAAACTCTGCAAAAGAACACATCTGCCAAAATTCACTCATGACTGCATTTGTTGCAAACGGTGTCATCTCCTGTTGCAGGTACGATGCCCTGTGCATCCTGCTCCGTCACAGCAAGAATGTACGCTTCTGGTTTGCACACAACGTCCTTTTTAACGTCTCCAACCGCTTCTCTGAGTATCTCCTGGAATGCCCCAGTGCAGAAGTGAGGGGTGCATTTGCAAAACTGATAGTATTTATTGCACATTTTTCATTGCAAGACGGACCATGTCAATCACCTTTTGCCTCTCCTGGACCTTCCAGTCAGGTATTTAATTTTCTAATGAAAAGTCTTATTCTTACTTCTTCATTATAAGCATTTAATGTAAAGTAAACTCTGGAGCAGATGAATCAGTGTTGGCTGGAAAGCTGTACAGCCCATTTTGCACTACGAAACAGAATATAACTCAACCACTTTAGGGGGTTGCTGTCAGAGGGTTCAGTTTCCCCTCATTTGTAAATCTCTGTGAAGGTTCAGTGAAAGCTTTGAGCTGGGAGTGTGAAATCTGCAAAAAAAAGGAGTGGCTATTCTAGTGAAGTAATGTCTAGGGAAGTGAACCCTTGTTTTTATTTAGAACTGTAAAACAAACAAACCCCCACAAACAAACAAACAAACACACTGACCTGAAAACCTACAGGAGTTCCCTAAGTTTTAAATCCATGTATCTTGCAACAGTGAAATTGTCAAAAATTGTAACTTAGTGTAGTAGACACTGAATTGCCTGATTTTACACACCTAGAATTGACAACAACAAAAAAGCCTACCTCTTACTGTGATACTTGTGAATAACAGTGTTTTAAAAAAAATCAACTTTTTTGACCCTTTGTCATGTTTTAATGTCTCTTTTTGCTTACATGGTCCCACTTATCTTCTCAGAATGTTTTTACTACTGTGTCCAGCAAAAAAAATTTGTTAAGAATTAAGTTAAAGCTCCATAGGCCTAGGAAGTGTTCTGTGTTGCGAAGTATTTGAGATACACCTGTAGAGGTGATTTGATTGTCTTAGTCTACAAAGTTAACAGTGGAATTGCATGTGTGTTTCTTGAGTATTTAGACCTATCTGCTATTGGAAAAAAAAGCCCAGTTAAAAGTTTTTATAGCTTCATAATTTCTTGACTTACACAGTATTGAGTGATGGAAGTCTTACTCCCTGTCTGTGTCACACAGAATCTAACTGACCAGCTGCTGGTACTTTGGAGCTTGTATAAATCCCACACCTTTTAACCAGTTCTGTTTTCTGTCATAGTGAAAAGCAGAAACTAAATAAAGATATGATAGATTCAGCCACTAACAGCAGAACTTGTTTCTTTCTGTAGGCTTACGATAACTTAAGTTTAAGTGATCACTTACTGAGGGCGGTACTGAATCTTCTAAGAAGGGAAGTATCCGAACATGGGCGCCACTTGCAGCAGTATTTCAATCTGTTTGTGATGTATGCCAACCTAGGTAAGCAAATTGCTTTTACTGATGACACTGGAATAAACTGGGGCTTTATTGATGACCCAGTTACAGAGATAACAGCAGGAGGATCCAGTTTTCCATCCTTAGGCAGGTTGTTGTAGTTGTATGTCATATAAATGTTCCCTAGCATCTGTGTTCCTCCTCTTTGCAGTTTGGGGCTTCAGTCCTATCATCCATGGAATATAAACATGAGAAGCTTGGAGCAGTAAAACAGTGTCCTGCTGAGAGAGGGTGGGGTGAAACTTTATTTAATACTTGACCATTGCTGTTTATCAGCTCATGCAGGAAGTAGACAATTTTAAAGGAATTTAACTTCCTATCTCTAAAATTAATCTAGACAGTTGTGTTAATTCAATTACACCTGTAATGTCTGTTGCTTTCATATACTTTGCCTACCAAAGCATTCTCTCTCTGGCAGGTTTCTGTCATGACCACAGAGTAAAATTAGTGTCATGGCAGAGAATAGAGATGCAGTTCTTCTGGTCCAGCTTCTCTTTTCTTCTTCACTAGCTTTTCATAGTCAGTGCAGTTCAGGCCTCTGAGGAGAACACTCAGAGGCTAAATAGGAAAATACAATTTTATTTGTGGGTCTGATTGTTACCACAATCTACCCTGCAGATATAAACATGGAAATACTAATACAGTATGCAGTTATCCTTGTCTTACTACTGTTACCTGAAAGCTTCTGTATGGATATTCATTCAGCAAAAGCCAAAATAACATAATTCCTGCATTCTGTGAAAAAGATTAAATTGTCTGACATTTTGAGAAATCAAATGGTAGATTGTTCACATCAAAGCAAATGAGAGGTCAGTTCTACAGGGGATGCAACTGCAAAACTATCTAGCATAATCAGAAAAAATGCCATTAAAAAAGCACTTACACTCCTCCTTATCAGAAAGATGGAAGGTAAGGTCCAGTTGTCTTTCAGAATAAGAAAAGACTTGGAAATGTATGAAAATGTATGAAAAACCATTACTTTTAAGCAAAATAAGAAACAATGCAAGAAGGGACATAGTGAATTTCCTGGTGAGTACTTGTGTAGTATATGCAAGGTATTCTTGCAGTAAAACCAGGCTTAGGTTTGCATTTTTTGGTTGATTGGGGTTTTCATAATTTTTTTACTTATTTTGTCACTTAGTTTACATTTATTACATTGTGTGGCACAGTTAGAAATGTCTTAAGTTTGTGACTGATATATCTAGGACATGATAGAAAAATAACAAAATACATTGTGGGCGTTGTTTTTCCTATCCTCCTGGGCCTCACAATAAAAGGATTAATTTATTGTCCAAAAGACTTCTCTGAGGCTTTGCTACTTACACAGATGCTACTTGTGCATTGCTTAAGTGCTAATGAGTACTGTGAAGAAACTAGTCTTTTACAACTCTCCTTCAATGTGATTTTTCAGCTGTATATAATTTTCTTGTGCCTCTTGATTGATTTGATCATTTTTTCCCCAGAAGGAGTAAATTAGGGTATAATAGAACTAAAATGTTGCGAGTCACACAAACTTTTGTTATTTTTCTTTTACAAAGTTCTAAAAATATTTTCAATGCCAGAAACAAGATTTTTAATTTTTTTTTCCTTCCTGCCCCATAAAGGTGTAGCAGAGAAGACACAACTTCTGAAACTCAACGTTCCTGCAACCTTCATGCTTGTGGCTCTGGACGAAGGTCCAGGCCCCCCAATTAAATACCAGTATGCTGAGCTGGGGAAGCTGTACACCGTGGTGTCGCAGCTGATCCGCTGTTGCAACGTCTCATCACGGATGCAGTCTTCTATCAATGGTACTGTGCATCTCAAGTTTGCTTTAGATCCAGTGACTACATCAGTAAATGTCTTTTTGGGCATGTTTAGCTGTTATTTATGAAGTGGATCAGCTGGTGAAATGTTTTATGTTTAGCAGCTCCTTTGATTTAAAGAAACAAATCTGGTTGTCGTAAGCAAAACTGATTTGTTATATTAAAAAGACGGAGACAGAAATCTGTTCTGTATTTTATGCTGCTTAGCTTACTCCTGAAAAATACATGGAAATAATTAGTAAGGCAGGAGGCTGTTCATTATAAAATAGTAATGCTTTTCAAATATTTTAAGTCCCTTGTAAAGAGTTGCTCAAAGATGTTTTTATCTTGAGTAGGCAATAAAAGAATAGACTACAGAAATAATCTGTACAGCAAAAGCACCACGGCAGGTTTTGAGATAACTGATAGTGCTTACCACTGAAGAGATGTTGCATTGTTTTGGGCAGCTCTTGAATCTGATTTGATGCTCGTTCACACTCAAGACAGCAAACAGAAGCCAACACTTCAATTTATAAAAGATAAAGAATCAGCTAGAAATTCATTAAGCACAGTGTAAATCATAAACATTTCCAGTAGCTGAATAGAGTGCAGTTATTTTTGAGAAATGGTGACAGGATATTGGGCCATGTGGACTTTATAGCCTGTATCTGTACATGTTCTGCTAAGCATATTTTAGAAAACCTAATTAGAAATCTGTAGAGAAGCTATTTAATGGCAAACTGATTACAGCTTGATGTGTCAGGCTATAAAGTCAATAGGCTAGATTGTGCTATAGTGAGATTAATGAACTGAAAATTTTACTGTGCTGTAATAAGCTTCAGAATCATGTGGCAATTTTGGTCGAGGTTTTATCCAGTGCATTACTTGAAGCTTCAACTGAAAAGATACTCTACCTGTGAAAAATAGTTGTATATTTACTGTATTCATAATATTGTACTAAAAAATATGTATATGAACTTTACTTTGACTACTAACTATGATTACTATTTGCATAATAAAGTTATTTTTTGCTTCAGCTTATGAAGCTAGAAAAGTTCTCCCTAGTCTTCTGGGCATCTTCAAACAATAACTCAAAACACTGCTAAATTTAGAAACATCAGAAGCAAATCAGCATTCTTGCACTACACAAAATAAAGCTGACTAAATATGATACATTAATTACAAAAGTATATTTATTCTCTTCACTCCAGAGATTCAGATGGGACTGTTCTAACATAGATATTCCTCTGAACACTTTTGCATTGACTTGTGAAGTAAACAGACATTGTGTCCTTAAAATATGACTTGGGCTATGTTACACAAGCAGTGAAGTAGATAAATGCAGGACATAAGAGGATTTCTCTGAGGGATCTCAGTGATTTCTCCTCTTGCATGTGAACATGTCTCCAGCTGTTCTGCTTTGATTGTCACTGCATAATCTTATCATAGAGGGAGAAGTAGCTCTCTCAGGCAGCAAGTGTCAGGCTTCACAAACATAAAAATTTGTTATTTCCTATTATTTTTTTTAAAGAAAGCTGTTAAAGGAGGGTTTGTATTTTTTCTCCATCTGTGTTCTTTTATGAGTTTGTATTTTGGACTGTTTACACTGAAGGTACTTCAGCACTTTTTAACCTGTAATAACTGTTTGTTGCAGGTAATCCCCCACTTGCCAACCCTTATGGTGATCCTAATTTATCTCAACCTATAATGGCACTTCAGCAGAACGTAGCAGACATTCTGTTTGTGAGAACTAGTTATGTAAAGAAAATTATTGAAGATTGCAGCAACTCTGAAGAGACCATCAAGTTGCTTCGTTTCTGCTGTTGGGAGAATCCTCAGTTCTCTTCCACAGTCCTCAGTGAACTACTTTGGCAGGTAAAAATAAAAAGCTGGGAGGAAGATGGGAATAAAAATATGAATGATTCTGCATTTATATGTAAGAATATTGTATTAAATACTGAACAGGTCCTCGATAAATAAACTTTCCTCAAGATGGCATCCTCTGGCAGTATTTACAGTCCTAGGCCTGTACATCATGTTGGAGTACTGTGAGAAGTGCTTTATGAATTTAGGGAAGCAATCAACCTTTAAGAAGTCAGGAATGATGTGTTAAGGGTGGAAAGCAGACTTGAGTGGTCTTTGGTATTTCAAGAGCATCTGCTAAAGCTTTCTGTCATTACCCATAAATGAGATTCATAGATGACATGGGAAGCTGGATCTCCCTTGTATTTATTTCAAGTATGTTCATAAGGTTTTTTTACAAGTCTGCAGAGCACATTTGGCTTCAGACTCAGCAAAGAATCTTTGATACTGTCTTATATTTCCATTGTAATCTCTGTATGGTCAGTTACACTTTTCCACTCCAGATAAAATTCTTTATTTCTGTTAGTCCATCTTTATATTTGCACTTTTTTTTCACATAACATCACATTTTTCTGTGTCCCTTTGTTTGACACTTGAAAGAATCATAATAAAAAATCACTTTAGTGATATTTTGCTAGCCATGTATTTTATATTTTAGGACAACCTGTGAAGACAACCTTTGTACACATTGCCTAAAAGTAGCAATATCAATGAAAAGTACCATTTTTAAATGTTGCTTTTCTAAAGGTATTTTTAAGGTACTTTCTTCAGCATATGATGCATGGGCCTTCAGATCAGCTTTGTCAGAAAGTCATAAAGAACCATTTTGCCCTTTACAGAACCTACTGTATTTAAAAACACACGAAATTGCAACCCACAAAATTCCTGACACAATCAACACATTCCAGAAAAGGAGTATTGTATCTTGAAATATCCTTTGAACTTCAGATTAATTGTGTTCTTGTATTTCACTGTGTAAGCTGCCTGCCTCAAGAAATGCTTTCTTGTGTTCTCTGCATTTTCACTGTTTAGGTTGCATATTCATATACATATGAGCTTCGACCTTACTTGGATCTGCTTCTGCAAATCCTGTTAATTGAGGACTCTTGGCAAACTCACAGGTCAGTATTATCCTGTCCTTTTATAATTCTTGTTCTGTACAGATTGTTTTTCCAGTGGTTCTCTTGCTAATCCTTTCAATAGGTTTGTTTTAACTAGGTATTAAATCAAGATTCACAAAAAAAGCTTTTTTTTTTGTTTTTTATCTGAAATTTTGAGAAAAGTAAAATTTTTCACATTCCTTACTATTGACAAGTTTGCTATAAAGCCAGGATTTCTCACATACAAGGGAATGTGCTGTTTAGGTTAAACTCAGTGATCTTCCCTGTGAAGTGCTTGGATTGATTCACAGGAACATCCCTTGAGATGGGTCAGTGACAGCCTGGGCGTGCTCAGGAGCACATCAAGTGTTGGGGTGGTACCAAGACACACATTAAGTGTGAATGTGGGAGAAAAGAATATTTCACATATAAGTATTCTCTATATGATCACATTTCAAGAGAATTTTAACTTTAGCATATTACATAATCAGTTTAAAACCTAATTTTTATATGTCTACAGAATAAAGCTTTGGAAAGTTATTAAAATTACAATTACTGCAAATAGTATTTGTGAGAACAGTCAATTTTCCAGAAGTTTAATATAAAAGTAGTAGATGGGATAACACAAATTTCATCAACATGCTACCTGTCAGTAATGCAAAATGTCACAGTTTCATAATAAGCAGTTAGAGGTAGTATGGGATTTACTGAATCATTTCCAGCTGTGTCTCATAGGACATTTCAAATACTTTGAATGAGAGCACACTTGTGGGGTATGGGAGCAGGCTCCTGTCCTTAGCTGTGGAAGCAGACTGCTCATTTAGGATGTTACCGATTGCCTGGATTTATTTTAGGAGGGACCCAAAGGAGATGGTGGTCTGGCTTGACCACACTCCAAAATATGATGACTGAAGGATTGTAGGGATTTCATAATTTTCTTTATGGAATTTGCTGTGCATATATAATGCAGTTAGCTTATATTACCTTCTTGATAAACAAATAATTCCATGAGGTAAATTCACAGAATGCTGGATGATGGGCATATTTTAATAGACATGAAGTAAAATAATGGAATTTTAGGGTTGAACTGCAGGTGAGAAATCATGGAAGTGGTTGTTGGGGATAATGCTGTATTTGGTATGAAGGAAGTGGAATTTTGGGGTGTGGCTTCCCTGGAGAAGTACATCACTTCATGTTCATTGCAGTGTCAGGAGTAGCACTGCTCTATGGAATTGTGCTAGGCTTCCACAGAGGGTATGGAATGGCCAGCTCCAGCCATCCACTGCTTCTTGCTGCCACTTCTGGCCATAGCTTGAAGTACTTGTCTCTGCCCTGTTCCTGGTTTTGCTGTGAGTTTTAATCATCTTTGTCTTCCCTTTAAAAAAAAAACAAAAAAAACCCAAACAAACAAAAAACCCAACAAATCACCACAAAACAGTGAAATTGTTCACTGTAAATCCTATAACTCCTGGAAAACAAGTCTGATCTGACCTTGGGCAGTGTGCATCCCTTGGGGCAACTTGTCCTCTGGTACTGCAAGATCACTGCTGCTGGCCCTTGGCATCAGACCCACCCTCTTAAATTTCTCTTCATTTGACAGGTTCAAGTGCCAAGTTTGGAATGGTACAAGTGCCATTACATTAATTTTACTGAAGTAAAGCTCATCATTGCTTTACAGATGGGCTGGCAGCTGCCAGAGCTATGAGGAAAGAGGGCAATTGCTTTCCCTGTCATTAGTGTAGTTCTTTGAGACACCAGTGTGGGTTCTGTGCCCCCTCTGACTTTTTTTCAAAGCCAAAAGTATATGAGTTCCTGGTTTTTGCACAGTTTCAGGATAGCAGTTAATTCCTTTGTCCTATTCAAGAGCAGAAGGCACAGAAATTGGGCTTAGTTCCTAGGAATGCCCAAGTCCCTTATCCCATGCACAAATATATACCATTACTTCCCCTTCAGAGGAGCTGCATGTAAAAGGGTGTCTTTGAGAAGCATAACTGAGTGTAACCCTTCTGCTGAGGATTTAACTGAACTCTGTAAGGACCTATTGAGTTAACATGGTTGATTTGTAAATGCAGTAGATACTTAAGTAATAAAATTAAACTGTTAAAGTTGATTACTGTGACTAAAATTAATCATACTTATTTTTTATATATCTTGTTTGGTTATATTTTTAGCATGTTTGGTAATTTTTGAACTAAGTTATATACATGGCACGTCAGGGTAATTTTCTGATTTTGAAAAACCTCTTGGCTAACACCAGAAGTGAGAACATTTTATAATTACGTTGTATATAGAGCCTTAATTCAAATGCTAAAACTCTTTAACACTTAAAGTTTTGTCATTCTGGTTTGTTTCTTTCTAGGATTCACAATGCACTTAAGGGAATCCCAGATGACAGGGATGGACTCTTTGACACCATTCAGCGCTCGAAGAATCATTATCAGAAGAGAGCTTACCAGTGTATAAAGTGCATGGTAGCTCTCTTCAGCAACTGCCCTGTAGCTTATCAGATCCTTCAGGTGATAACTTTTATTCTGTTTCTTGCTGCTTTTTTCCCACTTCTGTGTTTAAAAAAACTCAAAACAAACCTCACCATTAGTCAGTTTTTAACACCTCAATTAAATTATGACTTCCAGGGACAATTTATTTGAACCTTCTTATGAGAAGGTCATTAAAAGAGATTCAAAGCAATCTGATTAAATTCACACTAATTTGCAGCTGTGATGCAGCTGCAAATCTGCAGACTTCATTTCAGATTTGAAGTTTTCTTTGGGGGAAAAAGGGATATTTGTGACTCCTTCAAGCAGCAGCAGATAGGTTGGTGGTCTTTGACAGCTGATGTATAGGAAAGGAAAAATACTTCTGTTTTCAAGAACAGAGGAAATAATTGTGAATTGTTCATTTTCCATCTGCAGAGCAATGGAGATTTGAAGAGAAAATGGACCTGGGCAGTGGAATGGCTTGGAGATGAGCTGGAGCGTAGACCTTACACTGGCAATCCCCAATACACCTACAATAATTGGTCTCCACCAATACAGAGCAATGAAACATCAAATGGCTACTTCCTAGAGAGGTCACACAGTGCTAGAATGACTCTTGCAAAGGCTTGTGAACTCTGCCCAGAAGAGGTAAAGAACTAATTTGACTTTCAGTTAAGTAATTGAGTGAAGTGTTTCTGTAAATAATTTGTCTTAGCAACAGTCTCCACTCATTTAAGAGGTAACACATTTCATATGTATTTTCTAAGTATGGATTTGTATTTTTATTTTTCAGTTTTCATTACTGCTCCTATAGACATCTGTCACTTAGAGAATTAGCAGTATAAAATTTAAGTTGACCATTTGAAGTAGGTTCTGTATTTCTAGTAATACATTGATAGAGGGAATTTTTATTTAGTACAATACAAGCTGTAGGTGACAGGGTGGGGTGGAATTTAAATGTCTAAAACATGACTCTAGCATGTCTAAAACAATCACTTGCACATAGGATTGGTTCAGGCTAGAATAATTGTAATATGTTTTAAAAGAGTAAATTAAATGGGCTGTTTCAAACTTTAGGAACCAGATGATCCTGATGCCCCAGATGAACATGAGTCTTCTCCACCTGAAGATGCCCCACTGTACCCCCATTCACCTGGTTCCCAGTATCAACAGGTAAAAGCTCTGAGATGAACTATTTATTTAGTTTCAGGTTTACTTTTTTTTTAGCATTTATCGTGACTTAAGTTACAGGCATTTAGCCAGAAGGATGTTATTGTCATTACCCATGTTTGGAGGAATAAATATAAAGGTACACCTCCATTTCACCAGGAGCAATTTCATCATCAGAGCTTCAGGTGGGAATTTTAGCAGATCAGGGATTAATCATCCACAGAAAGAGCAGAAAGATTGATGCCATCCCAGCCTAGTGCATATTGAATTTGATTCTGTTGTATTCATTGACACTGATAATGTTTTGTGAGTTGCTTTCTTGTTTTCAAATATAAAATCAAGTCTCAAGGCCTGAATTTGGGTAACTGGAAGGCTTTTGGAAAAAAGCAGATGGCTTTGTTACCATGTAAATTGTGATATGAAAGTGATCTCTAGATCTTAAGTACATATAAAATCCAAATCTGTTTTTATGTTAAATGGCTGATTTGTTAATACTTTCCAGTGGAAAGGCAGATCTGGAAGAAATCATAACCTGGGTCTTCTTGTTGAATTGACTGAATTATTAGATCCCTCATTTAGTTGCCATTTTTTGTTCCAGTTAATTTTGTATATTCCAAATCTGCTAATTTAATTTCCTTTCCTGCCCAAATCCATTTTCCCTCCATCTTGCTTTCATTACTTGATGTTCTCAGCAGAGCAGTTGGTAAGTCATGCAGATTTTCCCACTCCTTCCTGAGTTCCCAGTTCAGACACATTCCGTAACCTCACCATTGCCCTTGTCACGTGTTCACTTTCTTGCAAGAGACAGCATTTCTCACTAACACACACACAATCCTCATTCCCCTGGTTTCTCCACAAACTCTGCAGAACAGTAGATAAATGAGGTGGTTTTGTTTGCCAGATCTGTGTGTGATGTTTTTTAAACTGGGGGTAGAGCATTTGCAGAAAACTGCTGGTCTAGATTTTGTTCAGTTCTGTAAGATTGAGGTTCCCCCTTAAAAATTAAAGTAAACACAGGTTTGCTTTTTCCATTGTTTTAGGGAAAAAAGTCAAGCTGGTTGAATCTGTTAATAAAATACCTGCACGGTTTAATGTGGCAGCACATAGGCAACCTCTCTAGGTCTCCTTTTTTACTTTCTTGCTGCTTTTGCTTTGCATGTAACTGTTTGTGATTCAAAAGCTGAGATTACTGTTTCGAGTGATGCTTTTATGTTTACAAGTTGAAAGTTTGTTTCCCTTGTGTAAATCAGCAAGGTAAGTGAAAGGTGTGAATCAGAGGAATGAAGCAGCCGGGGTGTGTGTTCATCGATGTAGGTACATGAGAAGTTGGTGTGCTGGAGGATACATTCCAGCGGTCTGAGTGGAAAGGGGGAAGGCAGGCAGTGAGGAGGCACCCCCAGGTTAAATCCCTTTGAAATGTGTGTGCTTTGTTGCAGAATAACCACGTGCATGGACAGCCATATACGGGCCCGGCAGCACATCACATGAACAACCCTCAGCGAACTGGCCAACGAGCACAAGAAAACTACGAAGGCAGTGAAGAAGTTTCCCCGCCTCAGACAAAAGATTAGTGAAATGCACATAATCAATTAACTTGCTCCATCAAGACTGTGCACCCAGGCCTTACAGTCCAACTTTTCTCTGTGTCTGGCTAATATTTAAAACTAGAAAAACTATTCCTAATCAACATGGAGTGGAGAGTCTATTCACTGTCTTATCTGCAGAAAATTGCTGTCAATATATAACCCGCCTGCAGTGGAAAGTGTATAGTGTTTTGTAATAAATGGCCTGATGCTAATGTGTAAATGGCAAAGGTGTATATAGTATATTAATGTTTGACTGTTAATTCTTGAGCAAGAAACATTTTTTTTTTTGTCTTGATGAGACTCACAGATCTACAAAAACAAAAAAGTAATTTCTTGATATATCTGCTGCGCTCTGCAACCAGTGTTGCCTGCCTCACGGCAGTTGGATCAACTCCTTTACGAAAAAGCCTATCCATGTCAACCACAAAAATAGTTTCATGTTAATTCTTTGCCACTGGAGTCGATTTTACTATGAGCAACGTAATGGCTGGTAACCTTTTAATTATTTGGTTGATGTGGAAAATTGGTGATGTAACATTGTTTCTAGATCTTTTTTCATTGCCTTTTTCATTCTGGTATTAGGTTAATCACTTTGAAGCTATAGTTATGCTGTAACATTTAGCATGGCTTCACACCAAGTTAGTGTAGCCAATGAGGGGAAAAAAAAAAAAACAACAAAAACAAACGTGACAGCAGTTGTCCCAATGTGACAACTGTATTGCTCAGAACTATTTCTTCTTACACCTAGACTATAAAATGGGGAGGGAAAATGTGACAAGTGGTTTTCAGTTTCACATATGTTCCTCACATCTGATGTTTGACAGTTCTCTCTCTGGGTGGGATAAAGAACACTTAGTTTTCAGTAATAGGAATTTAAAAGATTTAAAACAAATATGCAAAAATTTGCTATGCCAGGATGCCTGGAGCATAATAGACTGTATTTGGTGTGCTTGTTTTGTTTCTTTGGTAGAGCTTATTAGATAAACTTCTAACACTTTCCTTCTACTGCATCCCAGTGAAGTGGAAGTCAACAAAATCACAGAGTACTTGTGAGTGCCACTGCACCAAGTTAACTTGCTGGTTTTCTGCTCGTTCACAGTTCTACTTGAAAGCGAGAATTGTCTTAGCTCTTTATCCATTATACAGAAAATCTTAACATTAGAAGCAGGGTTTAAATATAAAAGAAACTACTGGTTAGTCAAATACAATTCTGAGGTATCTCTATTCCAGAATAAACATTTGTTTAAAGACTTAAACGCATCAGTAAATACTGTATTTAAATGAAAATTGGTAACTTGAATGTGTGTAATTTTTTTGGAACCTGTCTAAAAACCAAATACCCCTGCAAAACAGATACAGCCCACCCTATACTATTTAAATATTTTGCTGTTTTATTTTATAGAAATTATTTTGCTGAATTCACAAATAGAATTTGATTTAAGAAGAATGTTTTGTCCTGTGGTGTGTGTTGTTTTTTGGGGTTTTGTTTTTTAATGGACTGCACAGAAAGGTGAATTCTGTGCAGTGGCACTATGCTGAATTCTGGAACAACAGTCACATTGAGATTCTGTGCACAAAAAAAAAAAAAATTGGCCCTCAAGAATAAAATAATCAGGACAATTACACTGTAAAAGTTTCTTAATGTGATTTATCTTGTACTTTTTGTATGTTTTTATATATACATATATATATTTAAGAGCACAAGCTTGATGGTGTTTTTTACAAATGAGTTGATAGAAACAAAGCTGCTTATCAAATTAAAGGTCTGTAGTTTTGAAATGAACAATGGAAAATTCAGTCCAAGTGCATTCTTAGGCATTTAGTGTAACAAGGGAGGGACACAGAAGATTTTTGAATATGCTGTGTAGCGATGATCACTTTTATGCTTCCATGTTTTTCCTAGTGCTCAAGTTAATTCAGATTTTTTTCATAGTTTTTTAGTAATACCATTTTACCTGGATTTAGTACATTTGGATAACGTGTTCCCATTTATGTTTGGGGATGCTTGTTGGAGGTTTTAACTAAAAAAAATTCTACCCTGAGTTCTCAAGTTGAAATATTTATTTGGACCAGTAATTGTTAAACAAGCTATCTCAGAGGCAATTATTACATATTTTGTACTATATAGGTAAAATATATAATGTGCTAGTTCAGCCTTGCCAAATGTCTTTGCTTTTAATAGTGCAATGATTGTAGAGACATGTCAAACCTGTGACACTTTAAGGCTGTGGCTTTCTCCAGCCATCCCCAGCCCTGCCCCAGAATTGGGAATGGCTGCACCGGCAGTTGTTTTCCAGGCAGCAAACTGAGGATATTGTGCATCTTTGTGACATGAAGGAGGATAAACTCATATTGTTTGCTGCAGCTGTTGCTTTTTAAACAGGCAGCTCCAGTGTAAGGTGCAATGTTTTCTTCGCTCTGGGCAAAACCATTTTGAATTGTACTTCTTAACAAATATTATACAAGCAAAAAGTTTGATATGCACGTTTCTGTCGCAGCATTTTGGCAGGTGACTTTCAGGCGGTGCACCTGGCCATACCTCGTTGGTGATGGCACACTCTAAAGCAGTAGCCCTCAAAGTGCCTAAAGATTTAATTCCCCCATCACTGATTTCAGTCCTGTTTTCTGTTTAGAACAGTTTCTAGGGAATCTCTGGTCTTCCATAAAATGAGCCAATAAACAGTAAAGCAATTCCTCGTGTTCCTGGCGGTGTAACGTGGAATACATAGAAACTGAAAATCCATAGGTGATGTTGAGTCGGGGTTAGTGTGTGTAGTTTGACCCTGGGGGAAATCCATAACCTTACTGAGCAGAATTTCTCCATCATGTACATTTGGATTGTGGTTGTTTAGTGACTAAATTAAGCTTTTAACACTTGCTACTGTCAGTGTTAAAAATAGTACAGCCATATGTAAAAATAATTCAGTCACTGTTTGTCTGTCAGTAAATGTACTACGTTTTGGTCACAGTTGGTCACCTGCACCTGTGTTACCCCTTTGACAAGAAGGAGATGGCTCAGGGTTCAGTCAAAACTTGTTTGTCCTGCAGGATCCAAACTTGTGGGAGTGGACAAGCAGAACAGGACTCTGCTTGGCTTGGAATTTTTCACGTTATTTTCCCAGCTGACTACCAGCTCTGAAAATTTGAGTTCTCTGTTTCTCAAGCTTGTGTATCTTGCTGACATTGAGCCAGAAAGAAATGAAATTCCCCCATTGACATTTCATTTTTTTTTTTTCCTGAGTGAAACTTTAGACAACATGAGATTTCTGTTATCATATTTGCTATTATGCCTTCTCAGCCACTCTGTTGTGCCTAGCTTGTGTGTTTTAGCATATGTATCATGAAAAAGCACTTACGGTTCCAAAACTTCCTGTATATTTCCTGAGATCCAGGAGAGAATGAGATTAGCCATTCTGCCAAAGCTAAAATGGGCAAAAATTGGCTGCTGTAGCAATTTACTTCATTTTTGGTTTCAATAAATTTTGTCTACCTCTTAAGTCTTTTGCCAGAAATGAATAGGCTGATGAACTGTGTCAGGGCAAAGTGGCTCCATGTTTTTGTTGGCGTGAGTTCCAGTTACTGGGCATTGCAGGGAAGCTTTCAGTGCAATGGATTTAAATAAAAATGAAAGCTAAAGACTGACTGTATGAACTAGAGGAAGAAGTGGCATGTTGGGATATTTGCAGAGTAACCAATTAAGCATTTAAACATCTTAGTTAAACTTTGTTAGCCCACATTTTCAAATCCACATTGAAAGCAAATTCCCCCGTGATGAAAGACACACCTTTATTTTTGGGAGGGTGAGATGCTGATGCCAACCTCACATTTCTTAGGACAGGTGTGGGAGTTTCCCATTTGTGGCTCTGCTCCAGCACAGCATAATCAGGACATCAGTGATTTTGGCTCCCTCTCTTCTTACTTTTCATGCTGTCCATCATGTTCCTGATACCACTTTCCCACAGCCGTGAGGTCTTGGGAGTAAAATTTGCACCTGCCTTGCCCAGAGTCAGACAGAAGAGGCGTTCTGGGAGCAGCAGGACGTGTCTTGGACAAACTGTGTGCTGCACCGTGGTGCTGCAGTGGCACAAGGCAAAGTGAAAGGGTCCCAGCTGCCTCCTCCTGCAGGGTTCCTGCTCTCCTTGCAGGTGGTCTGGTGAGGAAGATGGCACCAAACCACTCTTTAGAGCTCGGTGCATTTTCTGCTGGCTGGCAGCTGGGATCAGAGTGATCCATGTGTGCCCTCTGTGCCCTTCAGGGGGTCCCTGTCCCTGCCTTCCAGACTGGAGGAAGGGCTTTAACCCAGCCTGAGCACTGTCTCTTTTCACACTGGAACTTCCTAAGGTTCTTACCATAAATTCCCTTTTATTTCCAACCTTTATTTCTATAAAAGTCTCCCCTGGGCTGATTTTAAGTGTCCAGTAACCATTCCTGTGTCACTTCTCCATAAGAGCAAGTGCACAGCCCCACCCCTGCAGTGTCTCTTTGGATAGGCTGTGTGTGGAAGTGAGTTGACAAGAGATTCCAGCCATTAAATTCAGACATCCCCATCCTGCACTCTGATTTTCTAATGCAAGTTGTGGTAGATCCTTGGATTTCAGCAGCATTTGTGTGAGTTCAGTTGATTTTAGCACTGTAAGAGTAGAAGTTGGTGATATGTTGGGGTCAAGCCAGCTCAGTCAGCATGTGGCATAGAACACAGAGCTCTTGTTTGCAGACAAATCAAAACAAGCACCTGGGAACCAGTTTCTGAACAAAAAAAAAACCCACTCCTGAATAAGGGCTAACTTTTCACCAGATTTTTAAATACCCAACTCTGTATTTTTTAGCTTTAGAACTCCTTGAAGCCACTTTTTGATAATAAAACTGACCTACAGGCTGTTTCCTTGGAAGAATTTAATATAGCCTTAAATCTTATCAGCACAATTCTGAAATGACAGGGTCATTGTTCAGTGGTCAAAATAATGTGCAAAAAATGTCTTCTAGTTTTTAACCATTAGATAATCTTGAGTAATTAAAACAAGAGGAAAAAGGTTCTATTACTTCATCCACAATCTGACCATAGCAAAACATCCAGTGCAGGAAAATAAGATCATTCCCTTCTCTGTTTCTATAGTATTAAAAATGTCTAATAATGTTAGTTTTTCTTAATTTGCAACTGCTATTCCAGTAAGTTGGTGTATTTTGCCCAAAGTGGTGTGAGCTGCACAGTCTGCATTTGCAGTGATGTCCCCTTTAGTCCACACCAGAGGAAAATCTTTAAATGTTTGGTTTTCCCCTATAAGCTGTTCCCTGATGCCCATTTCTGTTGTGGTGATGTGCTGTTCCTGTTTTCATACAATGCCCAGGGCTGGATGAGTGCTTCCCAAGTGTGGTTTCACCTGAGCCATTAAGTGAGCAGTTCTGTTCCTTTGCTGTAGTGTACCTCTGTAGGTGCAGCTTTTAAAGGTATTGGCCTTTTTTTGTAGCTTTATTTATTGAAATGCTGCTCAGTTGTTGTCCCTCACTCTTAAATTCCTGTCCATCATTTCTTGTGGTTCTTTCTTACAGAGCTTTTTGCTCTGGATTGCAAGGATCATTTTTATATTCAATATTTTTGTATTTTCTTGGAATCAAGTCCCTCCACTTGCCATGATGGTTGTTTACCTCCTGTTTTTACCTACACCTGCTGTCCTGCTGTTTGCTGCTGCAACAAAACCCCCCAAAACCCCCACATTTGCCAGGCAGCCTGGAGCCTTTCACAGTAGCAGCAGCCACAGCCTTGACCAGGTGGGCTTTGTCATCTCTTAAATCTTCTCATTTATGTGGGATAGGAAAGCTTTGTGCTACTGATGGAGTCTGGAATTCTAATAGCTTGTAGCTTACTGGGTTTCTTTGGTTGGTTGTTGTTTGGAGTATTTTTTCCCTTCATTTTCTATATTGAACCATTATTCTACAGGTGAATAAAAACAGTAGGTTTTGCTGGAATCTACTCTGGAAAAGAAGGCTGATTGAAAACTTGGACACTCAATATACTTGATTGTATTTAAATATCTGGTAGGTGCTTTAAAGTCCTCAGAAGGTCTTCTGGAAGCAAATTCCAAAGCTTAGAAATGTGAAGATTAGTTCTTCAGGACTTACTGATACTCACCAATTCTATCTGCCTGCCCTGTGCCCGACTAAGCACAGGTGAAACAGCAGAAATGGGAATACTTTGCTGAAGGGAGAGGTGGTGCTGTGTGAAATCCCCGGGGAGCTGGAGATGTGCTCTGCCTGGCCCCTCACACCCCTCCGGCAGCAGCTCCAGAGCCTTCCCGGTGGGACCTGTCCTGAGCCACTGGGCTCCCCCGGGAACTGTTCCGAGCAGGAACTTCAGATTAAGTAGCATGTAAAGCATTTTCTATTCTTCTTCTCTAAGATCTGTACCAAGTCTAATCCTCTGAGCAAATAAAGACAGGGAGTGGGCTGAGCGAGGGCCTTCGCAAGCTGCTTCTGTGAATATTTTCTACCTCTTGTCATTCATTGCTCCGCCGGGAGCTGCCCTGGGCCAGGCCGAGCTGCACAAATCCCCGGCGGGGCTGTTCTGGGCGGGCACGGGCAGTCCCGGCCTCCCTGGGGATAAATGGAATCGTTTGAGGTACCTGTGTTTGCATCCAAGTGAAGGAACTGGTGTTTTTCAGGTGGCACCGTGAGGACTCACAAACACCTTCTCCTCAGCCTCTCGTGCTGCCTCCCGTGTGAAGGAGCATCAAATCCTCTCACAATTAATGTTCAAATAACGCAGCGGTCACAGGGAGGGATTTGCTTTTCCAGCTGTGTCGGTGAGGGTTTAGAAAGGGAGAGATGTGGGAATGTGAAAATCAGGATTCTGCAGATCAACCCAGGTGTTTATCTAGAACAACAAAAAAAAATGTTACTGATTGCTACTGTGGTTGTGTGTAAGACTGAAATGCTGAAAGAGAACTGTAACCCTCCCACTCCGAGTCTGAGACAGACCTGGCATTGGCTTTCTGAACACTTCTGCAACCTGAACCAAAAACCTGCTGTGGGAATGTAGACTTACCATAGAGCTGTGGAAGAAAACTTCAATCGTGTCACTTCTCTCGGTCTTCAGAGCAGTCAACATGGTTTTGATGTAGGTTTTAGATTATGTATATATAAATCTGATTGAAGTACCAACAGCAAACCATAAATAAAATGTGGACTTAATTGAAGAACGGGCTAGTGGAGGCCTCTTGTGTTGAATTTATTAAAATGCAATATAACCAAGTTGTTGGTGCAGGAGACTCGCTGTGACGAAGACAGGGAGATAAAGCTGGGGTGTCCTCGAGTTGAGGCAGGTTTGCTGCTGCCTTTCACCTCCTGTAGCACCCACAGACTGGTTTGATGGTGCTGCAGTGGCTGGAGACAAGCTGGGAACGCTCCTGGCATCACCTTGGTGGCTGTGAGTGCCGGAGGCTCTGGAGTGGCAGCTGCTCCAGGGACAGGTGTCCTGTGCCATGGCAGGCCAGGAGGAGCCAGGGGAGCTGCTGTGACCCCTGTGCCTGCCACGTGCCCCTTGCTCTGCTCTGCCAGAGCAAAGCCATCTCCCAAAGGAACATGAGGTGGGTGCAACGGAGAGCCACTGGAAACCTCTGGTACCTCGAGTTTGCTCTTGGAGATATGCAAATGAAAGTGGAAAACAGTGGCAAATTTCTGGGAATTTGTGGTACTAACATTAAATTTAAAAAAAATAAAAAGACATTGTGGAAGCAGGTGACCCATGAGGTTCCAGCTTGTTATGAGGAAGAACAACTTTACAGTGAAGGTGGCAGAGCTCTGGAACAGCTGTGGAGTCTCCCTCTCTGGAGACATTCCAAACCCACCTGGATGCATCCCTGTGTCACCTGCTCCAGGTGACCCTGCCTTGGCAGGGGGAGGGGCTGGGTGATCTCCAGAGGTCCCTCCAACCCTGACAATTCTGTGATTCTGTAACACCTGAGTTTATCCTTGGAATGTTCAGTCGATGCTGCCCAGCTGAGTGGACATGAGTGTGAATTCTCTGGACATCACCGTGGTGGCAAAACTGAGAATTTAGGGTACACTTTGGATGTATCCCAACAGATCATTGGGGGTGGGGGACTGCTGTAAACTGGGAGAAGAAAGCTTTTGATGATGACAGCAAAAATGTAAAACAACTCCCACGGATGTTTCTGTTCTCACATTTCTCTCTGAGAATTTGTTAATGCCACAGGACAAAAAAAGCCATTTTTTAATTTAACTTCTGTGGAGGCTGTAATGATATATTGATCACCCGACTCCCTGAAACCTTTTAGAATTTGGGCTCCTGCGGTTTTTACATTAGCTGTAGAAAATACAGCCCAAAGCATTTCCCTTGGATTTGATAGGTACTTATCTGGTAGCTTCAGCATAACAGTCAGGATCATTATCTTGCTACTGGAGCTTGTTTCCCTCCCTTCTTTTTGCAGAAAGTCAGTGCCTGGGTTTGCTCTGGCCTTTTTTACCTCATTTTCCTTGCATCTCCCTCTGCAGCTCCTCCTTGCCTGCAGCAGTGTGTAGCAGGCTGTGGATGCTCCAGAACTGCTCCCCTTTCTGATTCTCCAGGCCGGGCAGTCAGGATGGGAGGTGGTGCTGTGGAAAGCCCCGGGGCAGTACAGCGATGTTAATGAGGGCTCTGTTACTGATGGAATTTGTGACACCTGTCCGTGTTTAGATAGCACTTGGTGCTTCTCAACATACCCTTAAAAAAGTATAAAGAAAATGCTGTTTGGTCTTTCAGGAGATGGAAATTTTAACCCCATCTAAAGGAAGGCTTTAGTGCTTCACTGGTACTTTTTTTTAATTTATTTTTTTTTTCTTCTAGCCAACAAAGCCTTATACTGGAAATAACCTCAAAATTCTGCAGGAACAACATCTTTCTTTTAAAAAGTTTGCTTCATTTCAACATTTCTGTAACTGCGCTAATCTTTATGTGAGGGAGTTTAGTAATATAATAATAATCATTATTATTTTTGTTTTACTAACCAGCATGGATTTGGTTTTTAAGTTTGAATGCATCTCTAGCACCTCACATGTCTTCTGTACAGTATTAGGGTTGGGAATTGAGATGTTCCTCCATGAAGTATCCTGGATATAAACCATGTAAGCAAATCGACCGGGTATTCTGTCATGCTGCTCAAACAGTTGGCTTGAGCAAGAGGTTGCTGATTATGATACACAATTAAAGCATAATTACAACACATTACATAATTACTCCCACAGCAGGGGGAGTGGTACTTGATGATCTTCAAGGTCCTTTCAACCCCACACCAGTCTGATTCCATACGATGAGTTGTGGGGGTAGCAGGACAAAACCACAGAAGGAACCCTGGGCTTTCTCCTGATCCTGACGTGCTTTTATTGTGCTCCATTTACATTTGAAAGTGTTTTTGTGTTGGAGCTGCTTCAGTGGAGCCGGGACACCCTCCCGCCTCACGGCCAGGTCTGTGCTCTCCCGTGGTCAGCAGCTCCTGCTCCTCCGCAGTGCCCCTGGCCTGTTTCATTTCTGATTTCTGCAGTGCACGTTCGGAGGGAGCCTCTGCCCTGCTCAGCTGGACCTGCTGCCTGATGCTCAGCCCACGCAGAGGACAGGGACTGGCTGCACTTCAGCCCCATTTTCATTTTCTGTTCAGTGCTTTCACAGATCAGCCTGAAGTCAAGCTTGTTAGGAACTCACCTGCATATTTTTATTGGTATTTTTAAATTGATATTGCATTGTTAATTGTCTTAACTCCCCTTGTTGTGTAAACTGCTAGAATTCACCTCTATTCTACAACTTCAATTAGACCTTTGGTTTGGAAAATATATTTCAGTTTACTTAAAATTTTCATTCAAGGTTGATTTCTTTAGAGACTTTCATTTTTAGTTTGCTTTTACCTTACTCCCTCTTTCTTCATGTTTCTTTGTGAAATTTACGTATTTTTAGCACTGGAGGTGTTGGGACTGGAGGAGCATTCTGCCCCCCTTGAGTCTTCTGGTGATTTGCCAGGATCACAGTGGCTTTTTAAAGTTCCATGTTCATATTGATAACAGGAGACTTTACTGGAATAGTAATTGCAACTGGAGTTTGGTAGAGAAAAATCTTTGAAATCCTTACTACTGTGTGAATTTAGAGACTTCTGGCATTGCATCCTATATGTTTACATTAAATGTGTTTGGAGCTCCATTAAACCCTGTAATATGATTTTTATTTGTATTAATTACTAATGGAGTGATTAATTACTGACGGACTTGGTGCACTGATCCTGTGGCTGTGAACACCCATGGGCACTGTCAGAGCCTGGGACAGTAGCAGAGGCACCCAAGGGTCAGTGAGCATCTCCCCCTTCCTGGGAAAATAGGTGGGGTCAGCAGAAGGTGGCTGGGAGCTGTGGTTTTGTGCGAGTCCTTTGGGTGCATTTAATGCAAGCTGCTGTGGAACATGAAATACTTCAGTTGCTCTGCTGATGGTGTTTGGGAGGAGTGTGACAGTGGGGATGGCAGGAGAGCACCGGCACCCCAGAGCTTCTGACCCCATGGCAAGAGCAGATGTGAACTCCTGACTTCGATGCAATTGGAGCAAACAGAAACAAAACTTACCCTTGCTTTGCTTTTTTGCCCCAGTGGGATCGGATGCTTTTCTTCAATGGTTTGGGTTTTTAAAATCACATTTCTCTCCCCAGACATACATGGCCAGCTTCAGTTCTGGTTTTGCAGGTAAAGAAACGACTTTTCCCACTTTACATTCCACTGGGTTCCTATCTATGCAAGTCATATTCACACATGGAAGTCTGGCCCTTGGCACAGACCCCTCCAGCACAGCCAGAGCTTTGGGTGTGCTCAGACATGAAGCTGAGCCCCACCTACTTTCACTGATTTTTCCCTAAGGAGAATCCAGAGAAGCTGTAAATAAAGTCATTTTGCACTGAACCTTGCAAAAGTTGGCTTTTCACTCAACAGCTGTTCTTGGTGTTCTCAGAGTTCACAGGATCACAGGTTCCTAGTGGACATGAGTGCTACTGCTGTTACTGCTGCACCTTGGAATATCCCCCCATGACCAACCCGCAAAGGGGAGATGTTTGAAGCTGTCTGCCCTTCCCAAAAACAGACAAGAGGGCACTCTGTGTCATACCTCGAATTTTTAGGCACCTTTCATTTGGCTCGAGCCTGGCAGTTCCAAAATGAAGCCCAAACCTTGCAGTAAGAGCAGCTGAAATACTTCCTAAGTTCTGCAACTCTCACACTTCCCATACCCCCAAAAGATAAAACTGGAAAACCACTAAGTTAGAGATTATGAACATGGAAAACTGAGCATCCTCTCAGCCAGATTCCCAAGTTTAACCACAGGATTACTTGATTGCTTTGTCAGGCCTCAGCTCCCATGGAACCAGGCCAGCATGAACATCACACCAGGACACATAAACATCCCCAGCAGTGTTACTCCAGCCTGCAGGACAGCTCACACACCAAGTGCTGGCTGAGAGAATCCCTGCTCCCGAGGCAAGGGGAAAAACACTGCTCCTGTGTTGAACACTATCCCAATTTCATCCCCTCTGCAGACAGCACCAACTCCACACGAGCTCTGTTGTACAAATTTATTGTGTGTCCCCCAGGGTGGGAGCTCAGTTCTCCTTCTCCTGCACGGTCTTGGTGCCCCGCAGCCGCCCGGTGCGGCGCGCGGCGATGAGCCCGACCTTGCGTCCCGCCGGAGCGTCCCTGCGGATGGTCGAGGGCTTCCCGATGTGCTGGTGGTTGCCTCCTCCGAAGGGATGCTCCACAGGCTGTGCAGGGGGAGAGCAAGACAGCAATGTAACCACAGACACTGAGGGCCAACAGAAGCAAACACATTAAAGGGGACAAAGCAGTAACTGCTAATTCACCCTGTGGCCGCGCATTTATCTGGGAAGCTTCCCTCCCAGATATATGGCAGGCTCGTCCCAAGGTCCCACAAGTGTTTCCCGAGCTGTCAGAGGGGACAGGGATGACTGCAGACAGACTCACGTTCATGGCCACACCACGGACACGTGGCCAGCAGTTCCTCTTGGCCTTGTACTTGTGGTAGGCACGGCCGGCCTTCAGGATGGGCTTGTCGATACGGCCTCCACCAGCCACGATTCCTGCAGGGAACGGCAGGAACGGTGACACCCAAACAGAGCACACACCAGGACAAGGGCCAACACCAACAGTGACATCAGAGCTGAGCTACACCCTTCTGATCCAATACACATGGGATTGAGCTTTCTTTCTAAAGCAGTGCCAGTTTTACTGCTCCCATTTCCTGAGCAACATCAAGTTTTTCGAACAAAGTATGAATTGGAAGAGCTCAGGGGACTGTGAAGAACTTTGAGCTCAAATACCCACTTGTTTCATGATTTACTGAGTGGATTTTACTGGAGTAACACAGCAGATTACTCACTGTGGTGTCTTCCATGCAGAGGCAGGCAAGTGTCACCAGCAGCCACCTCAGCTGTCAGTCAGGTGCACAACAAACCTGGTGCAGCCTCTGTTTCTTGGCAGTGGTTTTGTCATTCCTGTCAGACCTCCCAGAACACTCCACCCACTCGACACCACCAAGAGGCTCCCTCAGCAAACCAAAAGCAAGAAATAAAATGGCATTTTCCATCTAAGTCCTTCCCCAAGGACTGCAGATTTTACAGGCTGAACAATTCCACTACAGCCTGAGGACAATGAGCATCTACGTTTCTGTCCTCTCACTAGGTCAAACCTTCTCCAAATTTAGGTTAGCAACATGAAAAAGTAACGCAGGTGTAAAATACAAGCCTGGCACCTGAGCACAGACTGTCCAGCCTGCACACACTATTCTCAATGTGGTTATTAAAACTGGGGCTTTGTCTGGAAGATTCAGTGACAAGTTCACAGCGATTGCTCCTTACCCACAACAGCCCTGTTTGCAGAAGAAATGACTTTCTTGGAGCCTGAGGGCAGCTTCACTCTGGTTTTCTTGGTTTCGGGGTTGTGGGAGATGACGGTGGCGTAGTTCCCGGAGGCGCGCGCCAGCTTCCCGCGGTCGCCGGGCTTCTCCTCCAGGCAGCACACGATGGTGCCCTCGGGCATG
This sequence comes from Aegithalos caudatus, assembly GCA_013389925.1. NCBI lineage: Eukaryota > Metazoa > Chordata > Aves > Passeriformes > Aegithalidae > Aegithalos > Aegithalos caudatus. The sequence continues at coordinate 117,619 of WEIU01006515.1, read as the reverse complement.
GTGCCCACGGGCAGGACATTCCCGATGTTCAGCTGGGCTGCAAAGAGCACCGAGAGCAGCCACGGCTTCACTCGGAGCCCTGGGCTGGGGTCACAGCCCTGCTGAACGCGGCAGGGCGGCACCGCAGGCCCTGTGGCAGCAGGGTCCTGCACTCCAGCATCCCACGCTGCAGGAGCTGGGATACCCTATCCCTGCCCAGCCCCAGCCCCTGTCCTTGTCCCTGCCCAGCCCCTGTCCCTGTCCCAGCCCCACCTTTCTTGCCGCAGTAGACGAACTGCCCGGTGTGGATGCCCTCGGCGGCGATGAAGAGCTCCGTGCGCTTCTTGAAGCGGTACGGGTCACGGAAGGCGATCTTGGCCAGAGGAGCGCCCCGCCCGGGGTCATGGATGATGTCCTGTGGGAATGCACAGCTGCTCAGGGGGGACACGGCCCCTGCAGCAATTCAGCAGCTTTGGGAACACAGGGATGGATACTCTGGGATGCTTCTCAGCAAGGCAGTTCCCAGGGGACCTGGGTGTCCCCCAGCGTGAGCGAGCTGAAGATTCACATCTGGTACCAGCTCCAGTACCTACATCCATCCTATCAAAGTCCTCCCTGTGAGGGGCTGAGGCCCTGCACAGGCTCCCAGGGAAGCTGTGGCTGCCCCATCCCTGGAAGTGTTCATAGCCAGGCTGGACAGGGCTTAGAGCAACCTGAATAGTGTCCGTGCCCAAGGCAATGGGATTGGAACTGGATGGGGTTTGAGGTCCCTCCCAACCAAAATCACACAATCCCTCCCAAACCCCTGATCACACAATAATGCCTAGGGAAGTGTGCTGCTTGTAGCTAATCCTGTCCCAACAGTTTCAATCCTGACATTCTGCAGGTATCCAGCCTCTCCACACTAAGAAATCCACTTTCACTTTGCCCAACCACATTTGGGCAGAAACAGAGCTGGGCACAGGCAGTGACTTCTCCACCTGTTTCCCTGGGATTGATACATTTCTAACATTCTGCAATCAGGGAAAACAAAGTTTTGGAAGCCCCTAAATAAGGAAGCACAGACTTGTTGTTTCTTTTACACTTGGAAAAACATCTCTGCTCTGTTCCTGAAGCACACTGAGATTAAAATACCCAAGCAGGTATTTACAGACTACAGACAAGTAACTCTGACACATCTCTAAGATGTGTCTGTGTTTTAGGACAGCTCATAAACTGCTGGTGCCCATTACTGACCTTTTTCCAATCCTGTTGGCCAAATCCCCTACACGTTACCCAGTTCAAGTCAAACCTTTCTTACCTTCTACCATCACCTCAGTTAGGTGAGAGTGAAGAAAATTCCCTCTACATCCTGAATCCTGAACATGACTGTGAACACTGAAGGGCTCAGAGCATCCAGCCAGCAGCACTGTTGGCACTCCCAAGTCCCTGACACACTAAAAAGTGCCTGAACCACTATCACACCCCAAATACAGGTATTGCCCTGCTCCTACTGCTCAAGCCTAAAATGATGGATATCACTTGGAATTTCCAAAGATTTGATTTTTAATTTTTTTTACTATGCAATCAACTACACAGAAACTCCTCAGCCATGTTTCCTGATGTACAGGGAATTCTTAGCAACATAAAACCACCCTGGTACTGCAACTCTTAGCAGAGCTCCAGCAGGAAATCTACTGCTGGCTAAGGTGGTCCCATAAACCTAAGAGAGTTTAACTTTTCAGGGAATGTTACCCATTTACGCACAGAAACCCGAACGCGGAGCAGCCAGCATCAGGGCGAGCCGAAGGGCTGCGGGCGCTGCTGGCAGCGCAGGAGGAGCGGCGGCTCGGGCCCCGGGGACGCGGTGCCGAATGTCC
>WEIU01006515.1:90500-115706 GCA_013389925.1 Aegithalos caudatus | reverse complement strand
CCCGGGAAAGAAGGAAGCGCTGACGTCACGGGCGCGCCGAGGCCCTTCCGGCGCGGTGACGTCACGCGGGAAGGGGCGGAGTCTCGGGGGTTCCCTCATTCACCGGCACCGGGCCCGGGACACCGGGAGAACCCCGGGATGGGGCGGGCACGGGGGAAAGGCACAGCGAGGCTCTGGGAGCTGGTACGGACAGGGACACCGGGAGAACCCCGGGATGGGGCGGGCACGGGGGAAAGGCACAGCGAGGCTCTGGGAGCTGGTACGGGCAGGGACACCGGGAGAGCCCCGGGAGAAAGGCACAGGCACGGCGAGGCTGCTGGGATTTGCTGCGGGCAAAGGGGAATACTCCGATCGGGATAGGGAGGGTCAGGCTGTGCAACGGGCTGGAATTTGGATGCGGCCGTGGAGTGCAGTCAGTACATTTACTGCATAAAGAGAAACAAATAAAGGCTACGCTCGCAAAGTTTTCCAGATTCTCCCAGCTTGATTTTGCAACATTAAAAGCAACGGCAAACAAAGCCCAGTCTGAAACACTCAGCATGTGTTCCAGTGGATAATGTAAACACAGCCTATACATGATATATATATGAGTAGAAAATAGATAATTAAAAATATTACATAGTAGTGATTGCTATCTCCGAGCAGCGCGGTTCCACGAAAATCCCCGCAGGGAACACGGCTGTTTTCCCTTCGCTCCAGTCCCGCAGGTCCCGGTCCCGATCCGGGCGGGAGCCGGGGCAGTCCCGGTGCCGGGGCAGTGCCCATCCCGGGGCGGTGCCGGTCCCGGGGCAGTGCCGGTTCCAGCAGTTCCAGGACCCGTTTCCCTGCGTCTTAAAATGCTCCTTAACACACTGCGAGGAGCCAGGGAGGGAAGGGGGCGGAGGGGAGCTCAGAGTTCATGGCTCCACTTCTCCAGGGCTTTCTTCACACACAGATTGGATTATGCTGGAAAAGACCTCTGAGATCATTGAATCCAACCTGTGATTGATCACTGCCGTGTCACCCAGACCAGGGCACTGAGTGCCACCTCCAGTCTTTCCATAAACATCTCCAGGGACAGTGACTGCACCATGTCCCTGGGCAGCCCATTCCAATATCAAATCATACCTCCTGTAAAGAAATCCTTCCTCCTGTCCAACCTAAACCTCCCCTGGAGCAGCTTTATGTCCTCTCCTCCGTCACTGGTTACTTGGGAAAAGAGACCAGTCCCCACCTGGCTGCACCCCCCTGTCATGAAGCTGTAGAGAGCAGTAAGGTCACCCCTGAGCCTCCTTTTCTCCAGGCTAAACGTTCCCAGCTCCCTCAGCCTCTCCTCATAGGACTTGTGCTCCAGAGCCTTGCCCAGCTCTGTTCCCTTCTCTGGGCTCAATCCTCAATGTCCCTCCTGAACTGAGGAGCCCAGAACTGGGCACAACACTCGAGGTGTGGCCTCACCAGTGCCCAGCACACATTTAAACTAAATGTTTAAACCCCCTGGGGACTGACAGCCTGTTGTCTTGGGATCTCACACAAACAACCAGGGACCCCGAGCTAGGAGCTGCCATGCCAAATCCTTCCTTAATTACCTGGACCAAAGATGCAGTTTGTAGGATGAGGCTCCAGCCATCACAGATACTGCTGGATCAGTAATATTCAGACTGTATTGTGGAGTTTAAGAGCTGTAGGTTTTGGGTGAAGAAGTAACTGAAGACCCCTGCAGGTGCTTTAAGCTGCCTTTGCCAGATTTTAATCAATATTAATTAGGGCATAATTGAGAGGTACAGCAAAGCAGAGGTAATCGTCTTAGTGTTCCTAATCAACTTGTGCTTCACCCTGGAAGGGAAAATGAAAAGTGCCTTAACTTCTTTAACAGCCCATCAGGTTTTTCTGCATCAGAGGCCACTTTTCCAGGGCAGGTCACTGCTGATGACCCAATTCACTGATGATGGACTATTTAACCTTATTTGACTCACTGGAAATTAGGAAAAGCTCATCAGCCCCACATATGCCATTGCTCCTCTCCTTCAGCTGAAGAACCTATGCACCCACCATGTCTGGATAGATGAGCTTTCCCAGCAGACTTCCTGGGACTGGTGGAACTCACCCTCCCACAAGATGCAAAACCCCTTGATGCCAAGGCTCAGAGGTGAGATCCTTGTTGGATTCAGCCTGCACAGGTAAAGGATTAGCAAGGCCAGGAGTCCACCCTGCCCATGTGCTGGAGGTCACTGTCCCTCACACAGGCAGTGTGACAGCTGCTGATCCTGAGCCCCACGTGACAGCTCAGTGCAGGGTGGCAAACTGCCACCTGCTTGGGTTTACACTGAGTTTACATTCATGCTGAGTGGGGACATCTCCAGACACTGATTTATGGTTCCTGTGGCAGCAGGAGTCTGGTTAGTTTTTGCTACTAAATATGACAAGAGACAGATCTCTAAGGAGCTACCAGAATTGGAACTACCTGAATTTCCAAATAATGCCCATAAACCCAGCAAATTACATTGGTCACTTCTCTCTCATGTTCTTAGTAAGTACTTAGTAAACAATTACTTAAGAAGTAGTTGTGTAATTATTTAGTACACTCAGTTTTATTACCCTGTATCAACTATACTTTGTTTTAATTTTATTGTTATTTAATTCGTGGTGCAGTCTTCACACTGATGTCATCATCTGTGAAGCTGCAGCCTCTTGGTGCCATCATGGGCTTGGGCAGCTGCTTCCCTGCCCAGGTGCTGCTGGCACACAGAGGGTAAGGCTGGAAGTGGGATCATCCCTAACTCCTCCCTGCCAGCTTTTTGGTGTCCTGAATATGGGTAGAAGTGTCTGTTCCAGAAGAGTGTGAAGAGTTCTGAGTTCAGCATCATCACATCAGAGTTTGTTTCAGCCTTTACTCCCAGTAGTGCTGAGTGGTTGTCACCTATTTGTGTCACCACAGGCTGTGCTTATGCACACCTCAGGATCAGAGCATGCTGCTGCCCAGGGCCCCAGTGCTGGTACCATCCAAGCTGACTTCTAAGTATTTTTCCATCAGGGAAAACCAGTAGGAGGCTGGGAATAGTATGCATCTAGGTCTCTATGCACTCAAGATTCCTTAGGATGCACAAATGAATGCAAAATCCTGAAAGCCTCCAAGTTTTCCAGCCTAGATGGCATTTAGAAATCAGAGAAGAAATGCAAAGAGATGACAGAACTGCATTAATGATGGTGTAATTTTAGAACTGATTTCTTCTTTTATAAGAGACAACATTAATCAACAGTTTCATCATCAAGGAATAACAACATTGTATTACCTGGCCCATCCAAGCATGGACTGAGCTCAAAATAAGGTTAATTATTTACTTTAGCTGTGCCTTCAAAATTAATGGATCCAAAGAAATGCAGGTAAGTGGTTTACATTGGATGGCAATTATAAAATAGTGCCCAGGTTTGTCAGAACAGTGTGGCTGTGCGTCGTGCCCTAAGAATGTCAGTGACAAAGAAATACGAGTGTTGAGCACTACCAGTGATCATAATTCTCTTAAACTTTGAGGAGTGGAGGTGGTGCTGTGGTTTGAAAAGAGGCCTCAGTCCCTGGGCTGGTGTCATCTCCCAGATCCAATCTGTGGGATATTTCTCTGCATGAGGAGGAGGTGGCAGTACCAGAGCTACAGCAGGACAAGCCCGTGCTGGGCAAGGCAGTGTGAGCCATGGGGCCACTGATGGCAGAGGAAAGGCAATTCCCAGACATTCCCTGGCACTGCCTACCATCTGCACTGCTGTGCAGCACCTGCTCTCCTGCAGCTTTGAGCCCTGAGAATTTTGCCTTCAGGACATCAGCCCTGGCAGTTGTATGCTGCTTTTGGCTGGAATAGAGTTTATTTTCTTCCCAGTAGCTGGTACAGTGCAATGGTACAACATTGACAGCAACAACTAAAACATCAGTGTGTTAAGTAGTGCTTACTCTAAATCCAGGGCTTGTCAGTGCCTCATGCTCTGCCAGTGAGGAGCTGTGAGGAGCATGGCCAGGACAGCTGATCCAAGCTAGCCAAGGGGACATTCCTCACCAGCAAGTGTCATGTCCAGTGTACAGTCTGGGGGGAGCTGGCTGGAAGGGGCTGGCCACTGCCCAGGGACAGTGCATCACTTGTGGGGTTTATTCCTCTCTCTTTTTCCTATTATCATTGTTGTTATTATTTTTTACTTCAAGTATTTATTTCAAGTATTGAACTGTTCTTATCTCAAACCACGAGTTCTGCCTTTTTTCAATTCCCCTCCCCATCCCACAGAAGCAGGAGGTGGGCGAGGGAGTGAGCAGCTGCTGGTGCTTAGTTGCCATCTGGGATTAAACAACAAGAAGCTGCTTTGCTTTAAGACATTACAGCCTTTACCAGTCTCACTGCCTCTCTGCCAGGAGTTACAGCTGGTGGGAAGAGGAGCAGAGGCAGGGCCACTCTGCTGGAATTCTCTGGCCAGAGTCTATTTTTCCACCAGTACTGAGGCTGTGCTGGAGCTGGGATAATTTGCCTATTTCCCTGAGGATTCTCCAAACCTGGAGCAAGCACAGGGTTGTCTGGATAACTCAGACACATCCTGCACATCTGCACAGATCAGGGGGCTGAGGCTGTCAGGAAGCCTTGGCCTCATGTGCCTCCCAGGCACAGGAATCCTGATGAAAGTCTGATGGTGCTAGGCAAAATAGGCTGCACTTCCAAAGCACGGCTGCAGCACATCACAGCCTGATATTTTGGCAGCAGTTTCATCCTTTGGCTGCTTCAACTACAACTCTGAGCTGAGCTGGCTGAATTGTGGCCCCACATCCTGATTCCAGGGAGGCCAGGTCTTCTATCTCCACAGCTACTTCCATGGGACTGTGGTTGCTGGATCCCACACCTCAAGCATCTCCCCTGGCTGGCAAATGTGCTTGGATAACAGAGAAAGGATAAAAACAACTCCCCTGATTCTGGAATGGCTTTGGCAGAGCCGTGGGTGCACCCGCATAAATGCACGGTGGGAACAAGTCAAGGGTGTGTTGCCTTAATTAATCCTTTCATGACTGTCACAAGCTAATTTGCTGAAGGTTAATTGCACTGTAAATAGCAAAAGGGGTGGTGTTCTGCTTGCAACAGATGGCAGCCACCAAGAAATTTTGATGAGATTGCTGTTTGGAAAAGGGGGAAAAACAGCAAGGTTTCTCTAGGACCCTGCCTTGAAAGGGAACTGAGAAGGGAAGTCCTTAACTCTGTGCATCTTTTGAAAGGGAAGGAAATAAAGAATGGCTGTAAGTGTTTTCTCTCTGGGAATGGTACACTACCAGGAATATAATCCTGACCTCCTTTAGGTGGGCACTTACCTCTATGGCTTTACTGACCTCTTGAGGGCTTTGCCTGGGATTAGGAACTGACATGTGGCCTCCTGCCAACCTGCAGTGTCACAGTTCCAGTCTGCAAAAATAACACACCTGCTAATCCCAGCAAACACTCTCAGGGAGATCCCATCACTGCTGCTCCAGAGCGGGGCACAGGGGAGTCTCCTGCTGCCACTGAGGCAAGGGAAGGGCCACAGACAGGGGCTCCTGTATGGAGTGCTGAAGGGGCAAAGCCTCATCGCTGCTCTGTGCCCAGAAAAACTCCTTGGACTCCTAGGAAATGTCCTGGGCCTGCAGTGTCCTGTATCTAAAAACAAAGGAACCCTTTGTGAGAATCCCCTTGCAGCAGAACCCCCACACCACCCTCAGCATCCTGGTGGGGCATTGTCTGCATTCAACACTCCTGGCTTTCCAGAGAGAAAAATCCCTCTCCAGAGATACCACAGGCCTCTGTTCCACTGACTGCTCCCAAAATAAATACCTCTGCTCTCTCCAGAGGAATTTCTCCTGAAAGGATCAGCTTCTGTTTGCTGTCTGGAATAAACAGTCTCCCTCAACTTTACCAAGTTCCCTGGCCTGTCTCATTCCTGGAGGGAGTTCCAGGGAAATTACTTGAGCTTTCCCTTCTGCTTTTGCATGAAGCAGATGAGGTCCCTGACCACATGACAACAACTTCGCAATAATTGCAGCTCTCCTCTAAACCTTCCCTGTAAATCCAGCACAGGGTGACCTGGAAGGACACCGTGCTCTTCACAGGGTTTCCCGTGCTTGCAGATCATAACTTGCCAGGCAAGGATTTAAGCAGAAGAATCCTTGCCAAGTCCCCAGCCTGCCGGTGTTCCCTTTTGAGTTATTGTCTCCATACACCTGGCACCCCCCTGACTTTGGTAATACCCCTGGAATTCCCTGGGCTTGCAGACGTGTGGCAAAGACATTTCCCCGGGGGCACAAGAGATTCCGGCTGTGCCGGAGCGGGATTTATCACAGAAGCACGGGATAAAATCGAAACAGCGTGCAGAGGAAAATAAAGTCAATTAGGTGACCGTGCCTCATCATCCCCCAAAAGGGAGCTGCGTCCTGCACAGCCCAGGCTCTCCAGCAGGGAATGGCTTCGCAGGCGTTTCCTGTTATTCCCGGGTGGTGACAGCCTGGATTCCTCGGGAGAGGGGAGACCCAGAGCCGCAGAGGTGGAAAATCCCCATCAAAACAAAGCAATTTGCACTTCACGGACGGGTTTAGCGCTGCTCATTAATTAGGTTCTGGTGACCTCTAGAGGCCCTGAGCCCAAAGCACCTGATTTCTGCGGATCTCTCCTGAAACAATGAGCACCAGAATTCTGCTTTATTTTAGTTTCAAACCAAGACTCATTTTAGCCTTAGCGAGGAAGGCGTTGAAGCACCACAATTGATTATCATTCTTTTCTTGTTATTCTTTTCCTCCCACTAAACGCGGCAATAATAATTCCCTGTGTGCAGCAGCCTCAAAGCCTGCACAGTAACCGTGGTAGGCATTGACATTTTAAAAAGAAATTTACTTTGTGCATTGTCAATAAGAGAGAAACCACTTCTCTCCCGTGTCTCTAACGATATATTAATCTAATTACTGATCCTGGAAAAACTGCCCACCACTCTGGTGAGATAATCCCGTTGCTTACAAGTATCTAAGTTGTGTGGGTTTAAGATCCAGGGTTAGGTGTGAGTTGGAGTCTTTGCAGAACACAGATTTTGTGCACGTCCTTGCAAGGCAGAGCTCAAACCCCGGGCTGGTCGTTTCACGCTGACCATCTTTTCTGAAAAATTCTCAGCTGCAAACGGGGAAATTGACAATCCACCAGATTCACGGCCAAGCAGCGCTGTATGTAGGAAAATTACCTTCTGCCTGTATTGTAAAACAACAATAAAATGGCCTGCAGGGAAGAATGATGCAAGAAAACGGGTAAGGAAATAAGTGTTTTTTTACTCGTACATCTGGATCAGCTTATTTTTTCTTAATGAGATAAACAACAGGGGCAGCTGATGGAGAAGGGGAGAAATCTACTCAGCCAATTTTCTGTCCTCTTGAGCAGCTGAGATACAGGATGGAAACCACACCAAAGAACCAAGAGAATTGGAAGGAGAGATGGAAGAGAAGTGAGACCTTGGCCAGAGAGACACTGGGGAGTTAACTGAGAGAGGCTTAAAGCCATGGAGAAGCTTAGCAAGAAACAGAAAAGCTGGAGGAGGTGAAACATATCTGCAGGAATGCACAACTCTTTAGCAAACTTGCAGGGATGTGTGGGAGACCTCCTAAAGATTTCTAATTTAAGAGCACCCAGCTGTACTTCCAGATTTAGTTATTAGTTGCTTTTCCTACGCAACAACCNAAAAAAAAAAAAAGGAGTTTTTTTCTTTGCGTTTCCTAATGAAACAACACTTTAATGGCAACATTTGTTTGGTGACAGCATTCCTTGAGTTTGTGCATCCATCTTAGAAACCAAACACAATAGCACAGGATTCTCTCTTGCTTGGTAGATGTGACCCACACAACAGGGAAAAAGTGACGTTTTGGTAATAATTTTTTGTTGTTGTTTCCTTATGGCATAATGGTCGATAAGGTTTTTGAAAAAAGAAATTTAATTATTTTCTTGGGGGGGGGGTGTTTTCTTTTTCATGTTCTCTTGCTTTGTTCTTCTCCTTTGCTGTGTAGGCAAGAGAGCTAAAGGGATTTCATGCCTCAAAACAGAAAGGAATTCTGAGCTACTGAGGGGAATTAAAAATGGAGGAAAGGAGAAAGGTTTAAAAATGGATTTTAAAAGAATTATTATTCAGATTGTGTAAAAACTCTTCTGAGATTGATTGAATCAAAACTCCTGAGAAACACATGGGAGAAAAGCTCAATTTGTGAAAGATCTGCATTCTCCTCTATCTTCTAAGTGCAGCCTACAAAACTAATTTGATTTTGTTGGTCCTCTGAGAAGTCCTCTAGCAAGAGAAGGCTGGGGAGGGGGTGTGGGGAACGTCTCTTTTTTGATATTTGTGAGATAAAAAGAACCACGAGCTCTAAGGCCACTTGCATAAGCTTTGTAAAGCTCTCTGAATTAAAAAAGAAAAAGCATTTCTTTTGTAGTTGCCAAGAAATGCTGGCTCCATATAGTGCACAAGCATGTTTAATTTACACAGGTTTGTTGGCTGGATACTTTTGATCAATAGTATCACAGTGCTAATCAGAAAATGACAGGTACTTTTCATGTGGACTTCTTCTGGGTAAAACTTTTGAACTTTTCTAATCTCTTAACTGAAAATGAGGACAAAACATTGCTCCTACCTTGTCTCCAAATAGTGGTTTTCCTTCCCTGTTTTAGAAAAAAGAGAAAGAATAAAAGGAAAGAGGTGAGAAAGAAAACAAACATAAATGGGAAAATAGAGAAGTAAAATTCCTCCTCCCTCCAAGTAACTGTTGGGGTTTTTTTCATCAAATATGCCGTTACATTTAGGATTTCCATTTCCAAATGGGAAAAAAATGCGACTGGCTCCAAATATAAGAACAATGCTTGGGGGCAGGCCTAAAGTGAGCAATAAATCAGAGCAGAAAATGTTTTGCTTGGGGAACACATCATGATTAGATCATAAATAATCCTCTTTTCTTCTATGGGCACCATGAAATAGACACAGCTGTGAGCACAGGGTGCACAGACACGTTTGTTTCTTTGTTTGTTTGTGCACACAGAGCACTCAGCCCCATCTCCCCAGGGCAGTTCTGTGACAGCACCAGAGGGGAAGGGCTGTGGCACAGGGGTCGATGGTGTCAGCTGAAAACCTCATTAAATCAGAGCAGCAGAGCCAGGCATGCAGGGAGCACGGGGAGATGTCACCAGGAGGAAGCAGCCCCTTGGCCAGCAGCAAACTTTGTATATCAGTCCCTGCAGTAAAATACTGTTTGTTTCTTAGTAATCCTGGCAGTCACAAAACATTTGTTTCTCTGTGGTGGGATCACATAATGGATGAGGCTGTGCTGAGAGAGAGGCTTGCCAGAGTATGTGTCTTCCCAATTCTCACCCCAGTCTCAAGTACAAGGTCTATTTTCTCCATTTTGGGCCCTGTTGCTGGCCTTGCAGAGTTTATCCTTTCAACAGGCATGGTGGTACTAATTATTATTGTTATTATTATTATTCCTTGTCCCATCTGAACATTTCCTTAGAAATTTTTAGCACCAGAAGTGGAAAGGTTTTTTTCTCTTAAAGACCCCAGATGAAAGGTAACTTCAGTGTCTCCAGAGATGCTTCCAAAATTCAGCACAGGTGAACCTGGAGTGACACACACAAGTGGGAGCAATGTTGGGATACATGCTTTCCCTACCAGTCCCGAGGAACTTTCCAAGATTAAAACAACTCAATTAAAAGCAAGTCTGAGGTATCTTGAGGCATCCTGTGTGGGCCAGAGCTCTTTTGCAGGGGGAAATGCAAATCCATCTACCTTCCAGCAGAACTTGCTGGGATCTGTGTGGCAATTTCCTCCCTCTTAGATCTTCCAGTGAATTTTTCCATGACAGGGATAATCCAAGCTAATCACTTCCATTTGACCCAGTTTAATCACCACCTTCCCGAAATGGAGTTAATAGGCACTTAATGCTAAACAAGTGAGGAGGATGGTTCATAAAAGAGCTTGGAAAATCACTCTTACATTCCTAACACACTCTTTTTTTTCCCCTTTTAATTTGTTACCCAGAGTTGGTAACTTCTGAGGCCTAAACCACAATACATCTTGAGCTCACTAAGCTAAAAATACTGACTCACCAATCACAGCATACTAATGAATCCTCCACAGGAAAAATAATCTGTCATTTCCCTTCCCACAGGAACAGGCACAAGTGGTTAAATAGCTGAAGATTTTGTACAGCCTCTCCGCCTGTGCCATTGTACACTGAGATCTCGATTCAGGTACTGGAGGCACATACTTCCTTTCTTTCAGGAATTAGTTTTTGGCTTATTATTCCACGTCTGTCATTCTGCAGCAGCACTAATTTTAATTTTGCTTTGCAAGTATGACAGCATTCATAGAGTCTCTGTTTTTGAGATGGTTCTGGATTTATTCTTTTATTCCAGGAAGCAGTGGGAGCGGGAGATGGGCAGTGCCCTCCCTGCCATGCTCCAGAGCCAGGCTTGGTGCTCCCAGGTGCCAGGATGAGGCTCCCAGATTGGGCTCCAAAGGGCTTTTATGCACTCAGGGTCCTGGAAACCCCCCCAGCAGGGCAGCAGTGTTGTCCTAATTAAAGCAGAAAACTGCTTATAGGTGTAGACTATTCAATGTTGCCATAAATTCACTTTTGTCATGTCCCCTTGAAAGCTCCTGTAAGCAGATTTTCTTTTTCATTACTGCTTATTTTTAATTTAATTGCTTGTTCAGTTAAAATGCAAATGGGGATCTTGGAAATTGTCTTCACTGCCTGGAAAAATCTCAGTCCAATGATTGGGGCCCTATTGAATCTACACAGCAACAATCTCAACTGGCTGTAGTCTTTTCATCTCTCACTGATGACACCTTCACCCTCTGGCTGTTCTTCCACTGAGGAAATGATCTTGGGATGTGGGTAGAGTGCATTTGCTCTGTTCAGCCCTGACATGGGTGTCTGCAGTGAGTGGGATCTGGTGCTCACACGGAGATCCTACCACCAGGACTTCCCTCATGCCCCAGCCGGAGGCAGGAATCACAGAACTGCTGGCACCCTTCACTCTTCCTGTTGAGTAATTCCTGGCTTCCTTCTACTGAAAACATGTCATTCATGGCAATGTGGTGGTTTAAGGCAGAGTCTCAAATAGCAGATGTTTATCTTACCACCCCAAGACCTCTTGTGTAATGCTCCTGTCTTCCCCCAGGCCAGCGAGAAGGAGGATGAAGGATTCAGGGGCAGCTCCAGCACTTGTGCTGGCTGTGCATTCTTGCTGGGGGGCCCATTGCCAAGGGATGTGAAACAGTGGACTTGCAGGGCTGGGCTCTGATCCTGAAAAACGACTATTTAATAAACAAACAAACAAACAACCAAACAAGGCATGATATCCCCAGGAGCACTGTTAGCAGGGAAGTGGGTTGCTTGCAGAGCCTCACTGCCATCTAGCATGTGAGGTTAGTCTATATTTAGCCCTTTGAAACTTTCCAGATAAGAATTCCCTTGATGTGAACTGAAACCTTTGACCATCACAAAATACACAGTAAGGCTCCATGTCCCCAGTTCCTCCCTGCTGCTGCAGGACAGCCCTCATACTTTGTGATTGAATCATCGGGTTCCCAGTGCTAACACCCAGGCTCCAGCAGCGTTACCACACAGGAGGCAAACAGAACACGTGTTGGGTAAAACCTGACAAAGCAACACTTGGATTTAGGTCAGGCACAGCAAACAGGAGTTACTTGTACACTGTACCTGGCTCCTGTTCAAACCCAGAGCCTGATGAATTCACACCAGCCCAGACATGCAAAGCGGCATCTGCCTTTCCCCTTTCCACAGAGATTTCTGCTCACACAGAACCTTCAGCTCCTCACTGCTGTGCCCCCAAACCTGCCCCACAAAGCCTGCCTGGCTGCTGGCTCTGGGGAGCACAAACACTGGTGTTGCTCCTGCTCTGAGCACAGGCTGCAGAATTCCCTGCTGGCACAGGGACTGGCCCATCTGCCCTGGGCTTTGCCACGAAGCAGGCAGCAGTGCTCCAGCTCCAGCTGCACATCCCAAACTGCCCAGATTGTTCAGCTTGGCCTCCTGCAGGACTGTGGCCAAGAAAGCCTCTGCTGGACCTCAGCCCTTCTGATGGACTACCAGGACTCACAGGGTGTTCAGCCTTCCTTTGAGGATGGTGAATTCACCTTCAGCCCCATTCTCACTGTTCCTTTATCCCTTCCCATTTTCCCCTGGCTGCTGTCACTTCCTGGTGGTAGAAGCTGGCTTTAATTTCCATTCCAGATCTGGCAGAGGCTTTTAACTCTGGATTTGTAGAGGTTCAGTTTCTAGTTCTGTTTCTAGTACCTTAACTCCTTGTTTGCTGGTTGCTGGAATTGAATTTTGTCCTTTCTTATCTTTTGGCCCATCTCAAGGCCCCTTTAGTGCAGCTTACTTTGCATTAATGAAATTATGGACAAAGGGTATTAATCTTTTGGTTAACATAAGTGCTATTATTCCACAATAAATGTATGGTTACACATTTATAGGGATTATATGTACTTATATTTTATACACAAAATAGAGAACTACAAATACCACACATAAAATGTGATTAATTTAGCCATAAAGAATTTCTTGGCTTTGTCAATTCCTGATGGAAAAGAGATTCAATCAGGCTGAGACTGTAGTAACCTCACCTACAAATTTAAGGCTGACTTGGTGGTAGGAGATTACTTTTATGAGATCACTTGGGATTAGGTAGCACCTTGAATATGTTGTCAGGCTGTACCAGAAACCAAATTAGCACGGCTCTATTTGTTCTTCAGCTTCTACTCAAAGTTTAACTTGTATACGCCTCAATCTTGAAATTATTTTAAAAGCTTCTATTAAAAACATACGAGAGCGAGGCACAGTTGAGTGCAGAATGACTTCTCTGAGACATGTCCTGAGTGCTGGGAATCCTGAGCAGCTTCCAGGCTGTTGTGAAGGGAAACACAGCTCCTCTCTGCAGCACACATCCCCCTTGGCCTCTGCACCCACCTGGTCTGGAAGGCCAAGATCATAGAAGGCAATGACTCTGCTCTTCCCCATCTGTCTCTGCTCAGTGCTTTAAAGCAGTTAAATAGTGGGGGGTTTCTTCAAATTTCTAATTTTATGTTGGTTGGATGCACCTGGGCATCCCCTCCTTAGCAGCCAGAGTAACTTCCCAGTCCTGGCATTTTCAGTGCATGTCTGGAATTCTGGAATGGAGCAGTGAATTTGGACCCTAATGGTCCTTGTATGCTGCAATTGTTGATTTGGACATAATCCCTTCTTGCCTTTTCTCCATAAATTGCGTGTCTCTATCAAAATTAAGAATCCTGATGGATATTTTTAGTGCAGGTTCCATGGATTTTGGCTTTTTAAAAAAGTATTTAGATGGGGGACCGAGTTCTTCATTAGGCAGTGCATTGTCTATACAGTTGTCATACATTAGAGCTGTAATAACATTGGTGCAATATCCAGTTTCACCCAAATGAGGTTGTTGAGCAGCATCCAGATTTGTATCCACAGAAGGCAAACACAGTATTTAAACAGAAACAAAGCCTTCGATTTATTTCATTATTTACTAAGTGCTGCCATGGTGCTCAGTGCTACATAAACATTCCCTGCCCTGGGTTATTAATAATACTACCAGGCAAAACAGGTTCAAGGCTCAAAACACCTTACATGAGATATTCCCAGGACAAGAGCTTTAAGGACAAATTAAAAGGACAAGGTATCCATAGAGGAATCCTGTTAATGAAATCTCAGGCTTCAAAAATAGCTGTGTGTTCCAGTAAGAAGAAATTCACATTTGAGGACCCAGCTCTCCACCCATCCCATGTAACTATCCCTCAATGACTATTGCTGACACAGTTCTGCCCTGTTGAGTGTGGGAGTGATGCCAGTCTGGCCTTTTCTTTGTATGATAAGGAACACCCACCCCTCCAACAAATATGGAGAACTAGTAGGAGATCAGGTTTTGGGCCTTAAACTGCATAATGATCCCATAAATAGGGAGAACGAGAAGGTTTTGGTCTTCAGACTGCACAGCTCTGGAAATGCTGGGGAGTCACTGCAGGGTCCCCAGCACGTGTCACCAGTGGGTGGGCAGTAAAATGGAAAATGTTGTTCTGGAGGAAAGAAAGGACTGTTAAAGGGCATGTCTTTAACTCTCATAGAAGGACTAAAGGAGAGAAATTATTTGGAGGCAGCCCTCAGAAGAAAAAGGAGTATTTTACTTCAAGATAACTTAAATGCATTATAAATTCCAAGAAAGGCTGGGAAAATTGTTCTTAAACACATCAGGTTGAAATAACCCCAAAGGTATACAATTCCTTGATGAAAACATCAGTGAGTATTAAGAAAATTGTGTATGCATGGTTAGGTCAGTGAAGATTACATCTTATGTAAGGCCACTTAAAAGACAGAGCTCTCACAAGAATTACAAATTATCCAGGGCCCATGAAAATCATCCTGGTTTTAATTACAACATTAAAGACAAATCCACAAATTTGTAACTTCTGCTGGCATGGCAAGCAATCATTATAAATCTGGACAAGGGATCACACAGAAATTGTAATGACTGTGAGAGATTTCAGTACTAGCTATTTTTGTCTTTAGAAATGTTTTTCATTTCAAAAAGTCATTAGCACGTGTGCTCAGCCAAAACTTGCTCATAAGACTAAGCAGGATTTCTTAACATAAACCGTCCTGAAAAGGACACTGTCAGCTTCCAACCAGCCCGTTTTAAAGAACTTTAAAGATGTTTCAGTACATGAATCCCTGGGGTGGTGCCTGTCCTTTCATCACAGTATTTTACCCTTTTTATTCCTCTGGTTCTTTACCTTGCCCTTTTGCAGCATCAAAGACACCACATAAGCTCAGGGAACCAAAAAATAGGGAGGTGAAACTGAGAGCTTGGAAAGCACTGTAAAAAGCTGAAAACAAGCCAGAGGAGCTAAACAAAGAACTGAAAAGGTGTATCTCCTTTTATTAATTTTCAGTTCCAGATATTGTTTGGAAAAGAGACAAAAAATGTCAGGTAGTGATGTCCCTGTATTTCAAAGTTTAATTACAGTCAATACTGCAATAAAAAAGTGGAAAGATGGACAAAATTAAAATTACCTTCTGTCATTAAGATGACTTTGAAAACAATATATTTTTTTAATACAAACATTCAGCCCAACCAAGAGTTCTGCATGTTGTAGAACAGGCCTACAATAGAGTTCTTCTACCCTGGCACTTTAAACCAGAAGTTTGTTATGTATATTATGATCCAATGTCATGATGGAGGTGAGAGTTCAGTGAGTACTGAGAGGAGTCCCTCAGATCATCAGACAAGAGTTATACAACACTTTAATGCATTTTATTGTATTACATTTGTGTCAGAGCCCTGTCCTGCCAGTGGGATTTGTAGAGCTGGGCCCTTCCTCTTGCTGAGACCCTCAATGACAGCAACAAGAATCTTTCAGTAAGGCTGGCACTACAGGGCTGGGGCGTGAACTGGTGGAACAAGGGAGCAGTGGAACAGGATGGAAAGTTCTCTAATGCTAAAGGTCTAGAGTTTAAACCACACTGCTTCTGCCAGATTTATCTCAGTACTACTCATATAATTAATACCACTCAGGAAAAAACTCCCCTGACTTTCTGATTCTAGCTATACTGTCATTGGCCTGGAGCATGACAAGGATAACTGTGTGTTTATGCAGCTTTTGGTGATGACTTTCTGGGAAGTTAATTGCAAAAATGGAAAAACCCTCACTCTTCCCGCTCATTGGAATAGTCTAGATGCCAGAAATTTTATGACTGACTAGACAGAAACTTGCACAACTGGACCTGTACTATGAGATGTATCAACTATTATCATGTGCTGATAAATAGGAATTCACACCATTAAAACACCAGTGAAGAATCAGTTCCTATGAGAGGGAAAGGCAGAGGTGGGTGAAGAGGTAGAACTGCTGACAGTAGGATGGATACATTTACAATGCAATCCTTTCCCTTCTCCTTACCCCTTTTTAGATTCCAAACACTGTTGTCCCTCTGAAATGAACCTGAATCCAAATGAAACCTTTGTTTGGGCTTTCCTTACCTTCTGCACTGGCTGGAGAAGGGCTGCAAGGAGAGCCCTGAGACACAGCCACAGTGAGCCTTGCCCAGTCCAGTGCCAGCTTTACTCCAGATGAAGAGGTCTGGAGCTGGTAATCCCGATCATCCATGCACAATGAATTCCATGCATAAATGAGCATGCATACCAGCCTGTCATTACAGGCTCCTACCAGGTAACTTCAGCTGCCAAAGGCTGAACACCCAGCAGGTAAAAGTCCCGCTGGATGTGCTGTGCTCCTGCTGACTCAGCAGGATGACAAACCTCCTCACTGGTGCCTACAGCTCAGCCTGGCCATGCTCCCCCCCCCACTGTGCCAATCCCTCCCTAGGCAGTTTTCCATATACAGCAGGCAACTCACATGCTACATATACATCACTCCTGGTGCCTGCTGCTATCCTACAGACATTTATAAAATAGTTATTTGGAAATGGCAGAGCTTCTTAAACAGACAGCCTGCTAAATCTTGGGATACAGCCCTTCTTTCTCCTTTGCTTTCTTCTTTCCATTTGTCTTCTCAGCTGCTCTTGTCTGGAATTTGGCACTGCTGTAAAAGTTGTTGTGCCAGAGGGTTTAAAAAATAAGATAACCTTCTCCTGTGTTTTATATAGATCCATTCATGAAGATCAGAACTTTCTATCCTGCAGCAGCAAAGAGTTAATATCCCTGAGATATTCTACTGTTCTACATCTGTAAAAAGGAAGCCAAAGCAAACCTAAAAGAATTTGGTATGGAAAACATATTCCAGCTTCAATGACACACTGGGGTTTTGTTTAGGTTTCTTTATTACGATGAGTCACAGTATGTAAACTTCACATGCAGTTACTGAAGTCATGTGCCTGCCTTATTTTAGCTTCAAAAACAGCAGCAATGCCAACATCCTTTGCTGCCTTTGAGACTTGAGAAGTCCTGAAAGCCAATAATGTTATGGTCCCCTTGTAAGCACTGTGTTGCTGTTCCACCCTTTGGCTAGAAAATAAAGGGGATGATTCTCCAGGTGAGCCTTCTCCACTTTAGGTGCTCCTTTTAGGACCCTGGCACTGGTAATGCTGGAGGCATCCCCATTTGGGATGGTCTGACAAAAGGATGTCTCATTTCTGTCTCTCCTGCCTCAGGCAGAAGTGAGCCAGGCACAGGTGAAATCAGCAGAGTTGTTAGTGCTGGAAGTTCCACTGCTACTTTCATTCCTGGAGTTGTTCCAATCTGAAGTCCAGTTAGGGGGAGTGGAGTCCAAAATCAAATCCCCACCCCTCTCCCCACCTTTCAGCTAGGCCCTGCACAAGGCTTAAACTAAGCAGAGAGATTCCCACTGCTCCCACTCCCCAGGTGAGTCTCCTGAGCTCTCCAGCCCCGTTCACAGAGAGCAGATTCCCCTGGCTCTGTGAGTGCAGTGCCCATTTTTGCACCCATCTATATAAAGAATGTTCTTCAGATGTGTTATGTATAAACTGCCTGATGGCAAGGGTATCAAATGAAGGTCGAGCATCAGAGACCTTTAGGCTATTACGAAATATGACTCATGGATTAGTTAACTGCCTGTCAGATTTTCCATTATGAAATTTAACCACAGCCCATATCTGCGCAGCAGCAACACCTGGACAAGTGCAAACAAACAAGGGGTTATATACGCAGTAGTTGCACTGAAATGGGTCAGCAGATATGCTATGGTATCAAAAGAACCTTTTTCCTTATTACTGAACTATTAGCTAAGGAACAAAAATGAGAGAAGAGGGTGAAAATGCTGTGGGAGTAAAAAAAACCACATTGTTTTGAAGTTCCTATTTGCCAAAGAAACTGCAAGATAAATCTTTACAGTTCAACTGTGTCAGAGGAATGAACATAAAAAATCCCCTCTGAAGAATATCATTATTATAGCCATAATGATTATCTGTGCTTCCTAATCCAAGCATTTGCTTTTCATGAGTGGAAGTCAAAAAGCAACTATTCCTGTTCTAGAAAATTATTATTTAGACATTAAACTAAAAAAGATGAATGTAATAATTTTTATTTCTGAAAATCAGTGAAAGGATTTAGCCATTTGGTGGAAGACCCTCATAATTCTCTCAGCTGGTTGTCTGGAGGTGGCTGTAATTTCAGATATACAGAAGATGTGCTCTGAAGTCTTACCATGGGAAGTGGGGCTTTTGACCTGTGTGTCACTGGTTTGACTCCACAGGTAAGAGACACTCAGCTCATCTAATTTTATATGTCTACAGTGTCTATCAATACATCTGAGCCTGTTGCCCTGTAGGCAATTTAAAGGTATGTCTTATCTAACCTATTTTAAATATCTACTTTAGGATGAGATGATTCATGACCTCAGTGTCTTTTTCTTGCTGTGGCTGTATCAGGGGCCAGAGGTGACTGGCTTGGCTGGAGAGCCTTCCATGTGGCCAGAGATGAACCCTGCCTGAATGCTCTGCCCCTACAGGGCTGGTAGTTTATGTGAAATGAGTTGGTCAACACAGCTCCTTGCTATTGCAATGGTCTGTCCATATCACAAAGCCAGCACCACCACACCTGGCACAAATGAATGCTAGCAGGCTGAAACAGCCTAGAGGCTACTGATTAAAGAGGAAACCTGAACCACTTTGATGGATTTCATCATTACTTCCTATTCTTGCCTCTAGAGATGTTCAGATCACAAGGTAGGCATGGAGTTCTCACTCCTCCTACCACTGTGGTATCTAATCTGTGAAGACATAAGTCTCCATTTCCATGCCTGTCAGTGCAACTCATTTCATAAACACCACATTCATTTAAATGCTAAACTGCTGCTCTACAAGAAGTTCAGAAGACATAAACTGTAAGGCACAATGAAAAACAATTCATTCTCAAGAAGCAAAGTCTGAAGAGTGGCAAAATAGCAGCACAAATACATAAAAAGCAACTGCAGAGAGGAAGGAAATAAACTATTCTTCCTGTTTACTATGGAAACTTAAGTTACTCCACAGTGAGGTGACATACAACAAGCTGTGCAGCCACTTCTCACAGCTGAAGAGCAGCATTTTTGCATCTTTTAGACAACGGGGAAGCCACCAGGAGCTGCTGTCTCAGAGAGGCAGCAGCAGCTCCTACCTCACTGCAGGCACTGAGCTGCCTGCCTTGGAAAGGGGTGGGAGGGTTACAGCTCCACCGTGTCTGTGGGTGTCTGAAAGGAGCCAGGAGCCCTGGGATCACTAAGCAGCTTTTCAGCCTCAGCATGAAGCAGGAGTTCCTTCCTCACAGCTGAGGAGCAGAGGCTGTGGTGATGTGACAGCATCCTGGGGCCCTGCCCCTTGGGAGAAGCCAGTCAGGGTTGGGAGCCCTCCCCCAGCTGGGTGTTCTGGAGAACCAGTCTGATGAGCATCCACCCAGAGTGGAAGGATATATTTAGTCTTAAGGCAGTGTGATGGACTAGATGTCTCCAAAACCCTTTGTCTTTAATTATTTAAGTGGAAAGGTTGCAATATGCACACTGAAGCCTGAGCTAAGGCTCTTACAAGGGAGCAGGCCAGAGCTCCAGCTATGTGACCTGCACTGCTGACCAAAGGCAGCAAGAGGGACAGGGTGGCCTTTGAAGACCCATCTAGAAAAACAGAGACTTTTCTCCTGACAGTAAATTTTTAAATAAAACCTGCCTTTCAGATGGCAGGTTCTTTCTCTGCTGCCATCTGAAAGATTATGCTTCTGGGTGCTCCCCTTTACTACTCCTTGCTCTTCTGTAGGAAATACTGCTCCAACATGGTGTAAACAAGGTAGAAAACATTAAGAGAGGTGGGGATGAGGGGGTAAGGGGAAGACAGTGATTTAATTTAAAATAAAAACAGATACAAAATAGGTTTCACTCAGCCACATCTCACACAGCCACCAGGCACCAGGCCAGCATGTTTAAGCCATTTAACCAAAAATCCAGGCAACATGAAGTCTGTTCCCAGGTAATGGGTCCAGGATCTGTGTGATGCCATAGAGAACAGAAGAGATATCTGAAGTCTTGGCATATTCTTGGACTGGTGACTGTGCCCAGGGTTTGGGTATCTTTCTGTAGTTCTTTGGAAATGTCAGCATCTCCACCTGTCTCAGCTCTGGCAGTCATCAGGACTGATCACGTTTTTTCCAGATCTGAATGCCCTGAGAGACAGCAGGTCCATGCCCTGTGGTCTTGATGACCTGCTAACCTGGTGACATCAACTCAGGCCACCAACCTTTGTATTACAAGTCCCTACACCACTCCCAGTCCCTTGCTGGTGATCCTTGCCCTGCCAAGTGACAAGAACCTTCCCTGCAGCAACAGTGAGGAAAATAGGAAGAGGGACCTTCTTCCCCCTTTCTCCCAAAGACCAGTGTTGGGTTTACTTCATGAGCTTCATGATTTGTCCTTTCAGTTCCTGGCAGGGCTGTGGGGAGCTGGGGGTGTTCTCAGGACCCTGACAATCCCACAGGCATTTCTGAGCTGTCAGAGTCACCCTCTCACTTCATAAGGAGCAACACTGGGCATTCCTCAGATGGCTGAGGCCACTCTTCACCCAAGCACTCCTGGCAGCTGCACCACATTGCACACCCACCATCTGCAAAGGTGAGACCTTGCCAGGTGCTCACAGCTGGCAGCTGAAGTCAAACCCCTGCACACCAGAGGGGAGAGCCCTGGCCAAGTGGTACTTGGTCAGGGACGCTCTGAAGGGCTTTCAAAGAAGACTCTAATGTTACATTTATGTTACATAACATAAAAGTTACTCTTGGTATTTAGAAAAGGCTTACAGAAACTGAAATGAGAAACATTAGTGCCTCCTTCAAAGTACAACTGATGCTGATTAATGTAGGAGCCATCTTGACTAGGTGCCTATTTTGATTTAGGCAATTACGAGCTTGCTAGTTCAAACCAGTTCTCAATGAGAATGTGAATCCAAGATTTACTGATGTGCCTCTTGCCTTTCTTCTTGCTGCTGTAAGTCTCTCTCTTCTTTTGTCTTCATTGTCTCTTCTTTGGGCTTGCCTACAAGAGAAAGGCACACTCATAAAATTACCATCTACTTGTAAACCAATATTTAACTCCAGACATTCATTCAACAGGGGCAGCAGATGGATACTCACGACTTTGCTGTATTGAACAGCATCATACTGTAATTTTTTTGGGCAAAGGATGCAGTTTTTAACACCCACATGAACAGAGTGGAAGGAAATACCTTGCACAGATGTAGCAGTCCCTACTTCTGTCCTGTGAGTGCTGTGGATTGGGATGTCCTGATAGGAAAAAGGCTGCAGTGGGCAAGAGCTGCTCCACAGCCCGAGCCAGGGCAGCAACAGCAGCAGTCACCTGGTGTTGTGCTACCTCTGCCCAGCAGATCGAGGCTCCTGCAGATGTCAAGACCATGCCCCCAGTCTTTCTTCTCATTTGGAAGTCACAGTCTGCAGAAGGAGCTGCTGGACTCTCTTCGTTCTGATGTAGGAAAACTTATTGCTTTGCAAGTTCTTCCTGCTCCTAATTGACCTGATCTAACCTGAAATAAGCCATTTGTATTCCTGCAGAGGAATACCAGGGAGCCCACATGGCCTTTTGCCCAGGTTTAACGTAATTTCTTTAAAGCAAACTGCAAATTAATAGTAGTGTAACTTTCCTGTGCAGGCAAGCCCTTAATCTAATTGGAACATGGAAAACATCATTTGGGAAGACAAAGCAGTGCATAAACTTGGAGAGTGAAAGAGGGAAGCAACATAATTTGGAGTCCAGTGGGGATGATGAAGAAATCTGAATGCAGAGAAATAAAAATTATTAAGGTTTTTAAAATCCAAGCTAGCAAGGAATCTAGGGATATGAAAAAATAGAGCCCAACTCAGAAATTTTCAATGTTCAGAGAATTGCCACACTCTTTCTATTCATTCTTCCACTCAGGACAACAGCCCTTGTCATTTTAGTCAAAAAACATTCTCTCTTCCATCCCCTAAAAGTCTGAGTCCACATTCATGGCCTCATTTTCCCCTGTGTCTGATCCTCACGTAACAAGAAGAAATAAGAACAAAACTATGCTTGTACTTCCTCAGTTCCCACAGAAGCCTCTGACCACTTGATCTTGCCAGTAAACCATTACAGAAAATAGAAATAGGACTTTATTAAAGAAAGAAAGAAAAAAAAAAAAAAAAAAAAAAAAAAAAAAAAAAAAAAAAGAGAGAGAGAGAGAGAGAGCTAGAGAAGCCTTGAGTGCTGCCTCAGATGATGTTCTGTTTGAAGGGACTAAATCTTTTGTGTGTATCCCTGCTCTGGAGTCATAGCTTAAAAAACTTCCTGATCCTGTCTCTCAGCTAAGAATCCCTGCTTTGTGTAAACAGTGTTTTGTGGTTTTTCAGGACAAGATGAGAATTTCTTTGAAGCTTGAAAACAAACTCCAGGCATCTGTTCAGAGAATCACCATGAACCTGCTCTGCACTAAGCCCCCTCCAAGCAATTGTGTGCATTCTACCTACAAGTCTGGGAACATGGAGTGACAAGGGAAGGGGAACCAGCAAGGCTTGGGCAGCAGCATACTGGCCAAAGGACAGAGCAGCTCTTAATCACATTGCCTTTTAATTCTTCACAAGAGTTAAGGGCATTATGTGCTAAGATTGAGGATATAGGTGTACTCAGCAAAGGCAGTGATAGAACAAAGTGTTGCAGCATAGGGAGTATTTTGTAAATATTTTGTCAAATGCTGTCCAGGTACAGTTTAGTAATCACTGGCAATGCCAATGACAGGAACCCTTGGCTTCAGTGCAGTGGCTTTGCCCCACACACTGAGAAAGATTCTGCCTTTTTGATGCCTAAAAATGTCCACAGAAATTTGGGAACTGATGGAGCATGTGGAAATTATGCTGCTAAAGACAGATCTCTGATAGTAATGAGAGAGATTCACTGTTGACTAAAGACTGATTTCAAATCCCTTTGCTAATTTGTGGCTGGACAATGGCAAATTTATATTCTGATTGCCATCTTACAGTATGTAAGACTCACAAAAATATGGTATGGGTTCTTAGCCTCATAGGCAGCTGTGGAGAACAAGAAACAAGTCTTCAGTACTGCAACTTGAGGATTGCATCCATGGTAGGATTAATCTTCTATCACACTCTGGATGTCTGAGCTGCTTTACCATTAGTAAAACATCTCCTTTCCTTAGGAGTGAGTCCATAGTTGTGTATAATGAGAAATCTGCTTGCCAAGACGGTCAGTAGTGTAGGACCTGTTGATAGTTTCAAAACTGATAAGGAAGCTCATGTGTACAAGGTCAGTGTCTGTCAACATTGGGTAAAAACACTCTACAAGTCAGATATAACTTCATAAACACACTGACTTCACAACACACATACATGTCTGGGTGGCAATGGGTGATATTGGCTCCCTAAGGCAACCTCCTCAAGACTCAGCTGCATTTCTGCTGCTTTGGGGCTACCAGTGCAGCCTTTCAGAACACCTGCCAGATGGGGCTCTGCAGGTGAAGGAATACCAGATTTGGCAATTTGCTGGGACTGACAAACTCAGTGTCCAAGTGCCCAGCAGTGTCATTGAGGAATTTTGGTTGAGCCTACTGGCAAAAACTCGCCTGAGTTTAAAATGAGCAGGGCTTGTGAGGACTCTGGTGTTGACTCAAGTGCTCATGAGCTGCTCAGCTTACTCCAGGGAATTGTGTCTGAGTCAGCTGTGGCAGAATTAAAAGTGAAACTGAGAATAGTCCTGCCTAATGCAGATGGCAACTCGGAGGGAAAACCGACTTCCCCAAGAACTGACTTCCCTGACTGCAGGATCAGGGTTTAAATTGCCGTGATACTTCTAAAACTTGCACAGCAAAGGATTAATGAATGTCATTTTCTGGTGCATATGAATTATCACAAACAATGCCCTTGTTTATAAAACACTGCAAACCTTGTAGGAATTTAAAAGGAGCTGCAGAATTATTTAGAATTTAGCACTGCCTGCCAAGTTGTAAGACAAAAGGAATTAAAATATTGTTTGAAACTTGCTTTCAAAACACCCAAAATTTGAGCCTACATCCAGTAATAGCTTCTTAAAAAACACAGAACCCTTTTCCTTTTAACTGTTGGGCAGCCTCAATGAAGATACCTGCAAGCTTTTAAATTACACAAATAGGTACCTGGGAAAGAAATACAAGTATAAATCTTTAATTCTGGAGCTTTAGCTGGCTGGAGAAGTAGTATGGGAGCTGAAAGCAGAGGACTGGCAAATATTTTCTTTAAGACCAGAGCATCACAGAATTGAGTGGTCTGTCTGCCAGGAGCATGTGTTGCTCATTCAAGGACTTGTTTGTGGATGTTTAAATATTGCAGGGCCTAATTTCTGCAATGGGAAGACTTTGGCTCTAGAGCTCCAATTTTAAGTGCAAGGAAGTACCTAGGTAGAGATGGGCTGTTTAATGTGCGAGTACTGTGGAAAAGTTCTGTCTTGTTTTTGAATCCCATGGTGAATCATCCTTCTGGAGAATGGCTCTTCCTTGTGGTTTTCTTCTTGGAAGAGGCAGGAGCCCGAGGAGGAGGGAAATGGAGGAATAATTGCTATGTGTGGATCAAGGACAGCCAAAGCCCGTGTCCTTTTCCTCGTGACTTCACAGCCCCAGCCATTTCCTGCTCCCTTAAGCATGTTCATCACTACTTTTACTGACCCAAATTCAAGGAAGCAGCTATACTCTTCTCTGTGTCAGCAGGCTGTGATACAAGGGAATGGGGTTATTTGTATTTTTTTTTTGGTAATGACAGTTCAATGCTTACTATTTGACTGATGCTTACAGGCTAAAAGTCCTGATGAATCAAGATGGGGCTATTTGTGGATGTAGAGATACAAAGAGATGGCAAACCTGACACTACAGGGAAAATAAAGGCAGTCCTTTGGCACGTCAGTATATTTGATGGCTAAGGGTCTTGGAGCAAGATCTCATGAGTCTGTGCAATGACTAATGGAAGCCATAGCGCGCTGGGGTGAGCGCCTCACATCCATGTGCCGCCGGGCAGCGAGCACAGGGGATGATCTGAGCCCTACACAGCCGGAGGTTGGGCCTGCGCTAGGGACAGGCGGGGGAGCGAGGCCGGCGCGCTGTGGGCGCAGCAGCCCCTCCTCCTCCCCGCCACGCCGCCATTACGCGCTGCGCCACTGCCCGCTGAGGGGGGAGCG